>RJWT010029543.1:0-14886 GCA_004365215.1 Cuniculus paca | reverse complement strand
TGCCTGGGCGCTGATTGATTGGCAGAGAGAAACACTAATTTATTAGACTCGTTATGAAAAGTGACAGTGTGGGGTGTTGTGTGGGCTGATTCAGCATCCGTAGCCCTGGCCTGGCCCCAGCTGTGCTGGGTGGATGTGCCTATTCCCTGGGACAAGCTCCCTGTCTTGATTCTGGGGTCATTGCCTATGTTTTGGAGCATGAGTCTGGAAGAGGCCTGGGCATGGCTGGCTGTCATGGAAGTGTAAAGATGTTTTCTCCTTCAACGTCTCCGGAAATTGGGGCTGGTTTAGGCTGCTGCAGGTGTCAAAGAAAGTTGTAAGGAGCTGGGGGAATGTCATGAGTTTCCTGGGGACAGGAAAGGGCATGATGAGCACCTCTCTTGAAGAACATGAGGCTCTTGGTAGGAGACTTTCTAACTTTGATTTGGTGAAGTTGGCCAGTCTGAGTTACAGCAAGCAGGACACTGATGGAATAAGAAGGGAGTATGGCTTTTCAGGAAACTGCATATTAAAGTAAGATCATAGCTCTGGAAGACCAAATCCACAAAACAAAACCCTTGAGAAACATAAGTTTTGGAGCTAGGTACACCCAAAATTGAGCGCAGATTCTGCCACTTTTTCATTTGTATGACCATATGCGGTTTACTGTACCTCTTTGAGCCTCCACTTCTCTTGTATACTAAAAGACAAACGAGTCTGCCCTGTCTCCAGAGAGAAGCTCCAAAAGGAAATAAGTCAAGCAGCTGTCCCACTGACTTCACAGTAATCTCTCCTGATCTACTTACATATGCTGTGATTTTTAGTTAGGGGCTTCTTAATCCACTACTCTTTGACATCAAAGATCCATAGCTAGTATGTCCGAGATTCTTGAAGATATGTTATTTCCTAGTGGATTTCACTCATTTCACACTTGAAGCACATATAGGTTTTGTCTGTGTGAACATAAGTAACCTTTGCAAGTGCATAATAAGGCTGGAGAAACAGCCTCTTCCTTCCGCTAGCTTAGTTGTACTGATTTGTGCTTTACTGACGTCAGTTTGTAATGAGAAGCATTGAAGAAAGCCATGTCACTCCAACTTGTAGAAACAGATATTATAGATGCCCACGGTAAAAGAAGAGAGGATTTAGACTGGAGTTGTTAGTAATTGTTACAGCTGAGTCTAATATTGAAAGTGAAAATAAGCAGAATGTTATTGGAAACAAATTAGAGAACCTGAAAAAGAAAAGCAGGTTATGAGGAATTCACGCTTCCTTCTCTCATTTGCTGTGACAATAGTTTTGAGGGCTCTGTTGGCCGTCACTGTGTTATCTGTTTTCAGGCCAGGAAGAGTCTGTCTTTTCCTGAGGTATGCATGCTATTTATATACCACACACTCTGAGTAGAGTAACTTCTCATGATCTTTTTCACAAAGCCTGCCAGGAATCTTAGAGAAGATTTTACAATCCAATCTCCACAGTACATAGGATTTGATACATAGACTTTGCATGCTAATCTTCCTGCCAACTCTGCCTTCCTTCGTTGCCCTTACTTTAATTTTCACCTTTAATTGATATCTATGCTACTATATTTCACTAAAAAGTCTTTGTAAGGTTCTAAAATAAACATATTTGAATATTAAATCAGTAAGCTATATGAAGGCATATAAAACATGTGGAACCCAAAAAGTACACATACATGAAGCCCCTTCACGTACTGGGATCCCTGGGAAGAGGAGAGTATAGTGCAGTGCTTAGTATCACAAACTCAGCCTGGAATAAAAGAGTGCAATTCTGAGTGCCACCAGGGCAAAAGGATGCACTGGCTTATCTCCTCCAGTTTTCCCCTGGAGCAGTGGTCCTGCCATAGCAGTTCCACTCATTAGGTTCCCATTGGCTTTCCCAGGCACTCGGTCAACATTTCCAACTCTGTGCTCTTGGCACACGCTGAGGCGGGCTCTGGGAACTTGTACTGGGACAGAAAGTGGAAAAAGACCCACATCATTGTTGCCCCATGAGCTGGTGTTCTAGCAGGAGTGATCCTTAAAAATCAAGAGAGCAGATAAGAGAACAATAAAATTATTAACTATAATAATAAGTATCATGATGGAAATAAAGTGGGGTGTGCACATAATAAAGGGGTGGATGGCCATGTTAGGTCAGAGAAGATTAGGGAAGGTGCTGCAAAGAGAGACATGAGGTTATGTTGAGTATGAGGAAGGTCCAGCTATGTGCAATGGAGAGTAGGGGGAGGCAGGCGTGTAAGCTCCCAAAGGGACAGAGGGATAGGGCGCCAGTTGTCTGCAGGTTCCAGAAGGGCACCCTTGCTTTCCAGGCCTCACATCCTTCCTTTCTGGGGTGGACAAAATCTTTTCATGTACTCAGAAATGTGTTGAATACTGATGAGAGAATAAGGGGTGCGACTACCTTGGGAGAAGCCCATGTGTGTGCATGTGTCTGTTCATAGTGCACATCTCTGCAGACGTGTGCATGTAGATATGTGATTGCACACACATGCATGTGAACACACATGTAAGTGTGTACGTGTAAGGCACATTTACATTGTAGTGCAACCACACATGTGCACATATATATTATAGGAGGAAGAGAAGGAACAAGGGGCAGTGTACTGGGAGACTGTTTGATGACTTCAGAACCCATGTGGACATGGAGCAGTGGCTCTGGGCCTTCCGTGACATGTCTGGAGCACAGCTTATGTGGCCTCATGCCTTCTATAACAGGTGAATTCCATGGCAGCTGCAAAGCAGGTAAAGCCAAACAGAGCCTTAGGATCATGCCATAACTTTGTCACCACAATTTAATGAGAAGCCAGAGTGTGTTCTCCTCTGATTGCCCTTTAATTGTCTCCTTACTAGCTCCATGACTTTTTGGAGTTAGGTTTCTGGGGCTTATTCATGTCAGGGAGATCCTTTACCCCTTTCTGAATCTCATATTGCAAATGTCCCCTTTTGTTCATGATTTTAGTCCAGCTTCTTACTGGGCTCAGAAGCTCTTCTCTCTTGCTGATCTTGGGAAAAGAAGCATTTAGCTTCATTTTCCTTATTCTTGCATAGGTGGGCATTGTCACCCCATGTTCTCATCCATTCATCCTTTCATGCCAGATTGGTAGAGTTCTTTATTTATAGCAAGAAAACAGGATAAAACTAACAGAATTGAATTTACTTCTAGCCCAGCTCTTCTACATAGTAAGCAAAGAATGAGATCCTGTATTGTATACAACCCCAGGTTGCTTTGCTGAAGCAAAGGAGGTGTCCGCTCTGGGGACAGAGCCTCTGGAGGGTTCTTTCCTTGATGATCTTCTTTCTACACAATTTCAGGACTTATTTATTTTGCTGGACCATGCATGTACCGCAGTGCACAAGATATGTGGAGCACAGTATCCAGAACACATGCTTATCTTGAAAAGAGTTTATGAAATGCCAGCAGATGTCAGTGTGTCCTTGCCATTCGGTTTTTTTCCCCTTTTAACTTTTTAAAAACAACATTAACAATTTTCAGTAGTGAAAGGACTGAAGCATATTCTTATATAGTCATCAATTAAGATACTGTGAAGTGACTTTTTTTAGTTTGGGGGGGCAGCAGAACTCATTTCATAAGGTGAATCCTTTAAGCTATCTAATCGTGTGATATAATTTTGGCTTTTCTTGATTTTCCCAGAATACTTGTTTCAAAATCAAAGCTTGGGTAAGTTTTTTTTTCCCTTTGCTTCTCTCCAAGCCATTGTTCAGAAACTAATAATAGCTCAGATCCAGCTCAGCTTCAGAGAGCCGAATGGCTCTGCTAATTGATACAGCTCTTGACTTGAAAGCTGGCGTTTTGCAAAGGAGAGGAAAGGAGATTGGGTGGAGCCATATGATTTGTCCTCTGAGTTATGATGGGGACCTCATGCAGTTTTCCTTGTTGTCCTGAGTACCACTGGCTGAGTGCCAACGATTGGCACCTCGGTGGACATTGTTTGGCTTAAAAATTGGAGGCAGCTCTTCAGAAAAAGCTTCACCTGAAGTATTTAAAATTATTCATTTTAAGCAGGACTAATTTGCCAGCATTTATAGAAGTCAAGTGCACAAGAAGTAGGGTTGTTTTTAGGCAGGGTATGATGCATTTAAAGGGGCATAGTTGATGTTTTCTTTGTTTGTTTAGACTAAAAATGGCATAACAATAATATACTATTATTGTAATAATAAAATAATGCAAAAGTATGTAGAGAAAAATAAGTCTCCATTCTGATTGCCTCCCTCCTCATGAGTCACAGCTACTGTTATGGATTTTTGTGCATCTTTTCACAGATAGACTGTGCTGTGCCCGCCCTTGCATAGACATTTGCGTCAATATAGGACAGCAATTGAGATGTATAGTCCCACTCTTGGCTGCTGCTTCCATTTAATGTTAGGGATTATTTCATGTCAGTACACATATTTCTCCTCCATTTTTGTTAATGACTATATAGTATTTCATTGTACATATTTATGTTCCATTATTAAACTGGTCTCCATTTAGTGGACATTTGTGTTTTTTTCAATATTTTGTTAGAAAGTGTTGCCTGATTTACTCTGAACCATCATCCTTTTTCATATGTGTGAGTACATCATTAAGATACATTTCTGAAAGTGAAATTTCTAGGCCAGAGAATATGTGCCTTTAACTTGCAACAATACTACTGAACTTGATGATTTCACAAAAGGGTTCTTGTATGTCATGGTGGGGAATGGCACTCAGATCTTGGTGGAACCATATCATGCGTAAAGCTCTGATCTGGTTACCATGGTAGCAGACATTTGACCATTAGCCACTGTTTACTAGTTGGGATATGTTGGCTTTTGTCATTGTTGTTTTCTGCCAGCACTTTCTGCCTACTAAAGACTTAGTTAAAAGCTTAGATTCCAGTTTTACATTTTTGTCCCCAAAACAATCTGTGGAGTCAACACTACTCTCTTTCTTTTCTCAAAGCTCAAGTATAAGGGCTAGAACAGCTCAGGGATTTGTTTAGGGTCACAAGGTGAATAGGATGGTGCACACTTGGATCCCCAAGCCTGACTACTGCATTATATTATTACCAGGTTTTTGGATAGCAGAGACCAGGTTTTTGTCTAATACCAGGGTATAAATCAGCGCTTGTGGACTGTTGAAAATTTAATGAGACAACCATATGCTTGGAGGCATCTGATGCATTGTAGTGTGGTTAGGAGTGTCCCTATTGTGGACCTTTTGGTTGTCCTTTGCCCTGGTTTAACAACCAGTTATGCCTCCAGGTCTTCCCCAGGATTCCTCAAGAGGTACTTCCCCAGCTAGAAAACACTGACTCGAACAAAGACTGAATGTGCTTTGGGCACACATGTGGTAGCCCCAGACACACAGATGTGAGGAGACACCTGATAATTGTATCAGTTGGCTTTTCTGTTGCTGGGATGTAATAACTGACACCCACAACTTGAAGGAAGAGAGGTTTATTTTGGTTCATGGTTTCAGAGGTTTCAGTCCATGGTCATCTGGCTTCAAGGCAGAAACCTCATGGTGGAAGGGCTTGGTGGAGAGAGCTGCTCAATTCATGCGGTCAGAAAACGGAGCACAGGGGAAGGAAGTGTGCCAGAGAGGAAGAGGCCAGGGACGAGATACAGCCCTAAGGTCACACTCTCATGACTCACCAGACATAACCAGGACTGTGCTTTACTCATCTCAGAGGTATCTCTCAGCCAGTCAAGATTAACCATCACAGTGACTGATGTCATGATATCTTCCATTCAGCTGTCCCAGCTAAGGGACACTCATGAGCCCCTGCTCAAGAGCGGGACAGATGGGCTGCTGTTGCTACAAGTGCTTATCCAGGAGGAACCCATAAATTGTTAATGAAGCCATGTCCATTCTCCATTTGATCACAGTGACAGCCCCCAACATGACTTTGTCTTTTAAAATGTAGTTTAGAAACATCCATGAAAAATTGCCTGGTAAAATACTGTAGACTTAAAAAAATCATGTTCTCAACTGCAGCCCAGCTTATACATTATACAGTTTTTCTATTCATGCATTTTTTTTCGGTGCTCAGTAATGCTGTACATCAAAATGGCAAGCGTGAGGCACAAATGACACTGGCCCCTGCACGTGGCAGACATTGATAATCAATTCCTCCCCCATCAGGGACACTACCTTAGAACCCTCAATACATCACTCCAGGCATACACCATCAGCCAATTGGAATAACTATGTGAAATGAAATTTATTTGCTTTCCCTATTACATGGTGCCTTTTTGGTTGAGAAGAAGAATTACGCCTTCCAAAGAGGCAGGCTTATCATGAGGTATTAGCTTATTTTTCAGTGATTCAGAGAAAAGTCCTAGATGGATAGGTAGAAATGTCTGTTCATAAAGCATTTGGAATTAATAGCCTATTTTATAACAATAATTGGGACCCCCAAGGAATGTGTTTCTATCTCGAGCATTTTATGTATGCTGTCTTCTTGTACATTGTTTTTACTGTAACATCTCTCTCCCCTGCCTAACAATGCCCTCCTCCTTTAAAGCTCTTTGAGGCAGTTGAGGGAAGAAGGAAATGCTTTGCATATAAGGGAGCAGAGGCCATTCCCTCAGCAGAGGACACCAAAGTTGTAGGACATATGTCACTTCTCAGCATGGGGCAGGTGAGAAAACTTTAAAGAGAAAGGAAATCAGACCATCCCAGGTTTCTGGAGGGAACTCTGGTCACCAAGGCTATTCTGGGAAGGGAACCCAAGTTCAAGGTTTCAGCACAAAGGATGTAAAAACATTAATTACTTGACTTGATTAGTACCTATGGCATACATGTATTGAAATGTCACAATATACCCCGTGTAGTTATACAATTAAAATAATTTCAATAGCTATCAAGAGTACAAGAAACAAAGCTGGACATGGTGATGAATACCTGTAATGCCAGAATTCTGGGAGACTGAGCAGGAGGGTTGCAAGTTTGAATCCAGTCTGGGCAACTTAGTGACTTAGCCAGATCCTGTCTAGGTTGAGGATGTAGCTCAGTGCAAAGAGACCTTGGGCTCAATCTCCAATACCATGATTAAAAAAAAAAGAAGAAAGGAAGACAAACAAGGAAACAGTCCTAATGAGGACACAGGGAAAAAAAAAAGAATCCTTATATACTGCTAGTGGAAATATAAATTAGTACAGTCCCTCTGGAAATCAATATAGAGGTTCCTCAATACACCAAAAGTAGAGGTATCCCATAATCCATCTATGCTACTTCCTGGTATTTATCTGAAAGAATGAAAGCAGCATGCTATAGAGATAACTGCATACCCATGCTTGTGTGTGGCAAAATTTACAATAGCTGAGATATGAGAGGAGACTATGTGCCCATCAACAGATGCCTGGGTTAGGAAATGTGGTGTATGTACACAATGGAGTATTATTCAGCTACAAAGAAGAATGAATTTTGCTATTTGTAGGAAAATGAATGGGACTGAAAGTCATGATGTTAAGCAAAATAAGTCAGACTCACGAAGACAAGGATCATATGTTTTCCCTAATATGTGGACTCTAAAAAGGATGACATGAAAGTAGAAGGGAAACTATTTTAGGCAAGAGGAAAGGAATAAGAGAGGAATAGGTTTAAGGCAGGGTAAAGGGGTGATTGGTATGATCAAAATATATGCATCAAAACTCAGTATTTTCTAAATTAATAGTCACTAATAATAAATAACAAAAACATTAAAAATCTTGTTTTTCCAGTTATGTGGAGTGTTTTACTGGGCTCATCGTGAATCAAATAAGGTTCCGTTCTTTTTTTATTTACCAGAAATATTGGAGCATTTAAAAATTGGTAAGTGATAAGCTTTTAAAAATAATAATTTTAAAAACTCTTGCATACACACAGACTTAAAAATCTGTTAGGGGGTACCCTGTAATGCTCCATGCTAGCACCATGTTTGGTTTCTGTCTGCTTTCAAGTGGTATGAGAGGATTGCTATGTAACAGTACACGTGGGTGTAGTAACCTGGCCGATGTGTATGTAGACGCTCTCCACTGAAACGAGTTTTATTTTTTAAGTTTTTTTTTTTAATTTTTATTTTTTTGGTGCCAGGGATCAAATTCACGACCTTGCGCTTGCCAGGCAGGCGCTTACGCCACTGAGCTAAATCCCTGACCCTGAAATGAGTTTTAAACTCATCTGCTGTTTCTGTTCCTTAGAAAAGAAACAATGATAACGTAGGAAGGAAAAACCTCAGATCAGGGCATAATTGTCTATTTCTTGGGGGCCAGTTATAATGTTTTCCTTTTAACACTTTGAGATGATTTGGTCTGTACAAGATAAGGACAAATAGGACAAATGATTGCCTCATATTTTCTAAGATAGAAATCATTGATGTGAGTGTGTGGCCCAGATAAATTTCAGGGGCTTACAGAAAGTAGTTGTATTCAAAATTGTAAAGAATACCTATTTTTACCTGGACAGAGGCATACAACATTTTTTTTAATCCTTTCTTTTTAAAAATGAGATTCTCAAAATGTGTGGGACACAAGAAATTCAAAAGTCCAGAGTAGTGACTTTTACCCTATTTTACCATGACCCAATTAGGCAGGGAAAAAGAATACTTCGGCCCAATGACTGCCTCTGTTTTAACTTGCTGTGGGATTCTGTGTGTGGAGGGAGATAGGGAAGGAACAGAGACTTGAGTGATAATGGCGAAGGGTCATGGTTCTGTTGCTGGAGGAAAAGAGGCATGCCTTTGCTGCAATAGTAGGAGTGCGGCTATGACAACTTCCATATGTCTTAAAGTCCAATTTTTGAAACATTAGCCATGAATATAGTGGGTGCTAGAAATAAAAGTCTTAAAAAACACACACACAACATTTTCATAAAACATGGAACTGAGAAACATTCAACAACTTTGATAGTAGCATGAAAAATCAGAGTTCCTCCTGGAAATTCCAGGAATGTTACCCAAATGCCTGGATATTTGTGGAATACTGGTCACACTTAGGTGCAGTCCTCAGTAAACTTTTGTAATAGCCTGTTTATTTTTCCGTTCTACTAACTATTGGTCATTTGTGAAAAAGATGAATGCTTGTAGAATACATTTTAACGGTGCATAATATTGATGAAAAGACTTATATTTGTAGTTCAGTTAATGGCCCATTATGAGAACACTCTAGGTCTGTATAATTAGCATTATAAATTACAACTCTAGGAGATTGGGGAGGGTGGACCAGAGGCCTCTCCCTTAGATCTCCACTCTACACGTCTCCATATTTTGTGAGTGACTCTAAAAACCACATGTTCTTATCTGTTTTTTTTTTTCTGCTTATGAATGTGTTGGATTCCAACCTGTACTTAAGACATGTGTAACATCAATATCCCTTTCAGCCCAATTCCAGAATATCACTATTAAATGAAATTCAATGGTCTTTCAAAACCCTTCATTGGTTAGCCCATTTTAAGAGAGGTTCATTAGCTATTGGTACCCATTTTAGGTAATATAAATATTTATGAAGCACTTGATGAGAACTTTTGTAACCTGTGACTCTATTAAGCAAAATAAAGTTCATTTCAGTGAAATTCAATGTGTTTACTTTAGAGGTTTGATTTTTTTCCTTTTTCTTGGAGGAATTCTGCAGAAAACCTAAGCAGAATCATTTACCACTGGGATTGGATTTCTGGTTATCTTTTCTACTTGAAGCCACATCAGATCATCTGAATAGATTGAAATGTCTGTGCTTTTACATACGTGGAGATTCTATTGGCCCCTGCCAAGCGGCTGCTTTGGTTTTCTGTATATCACTCTCTATATGTGGACAGGCACAAAGATATCACACACCAGATAGTGTCCTCCTCTTTTGTGCATCCAGGTTTACAAAAAAACAAATGCTGATTCCCACAGAAAGTTTCCAGTTCCCAGACCAAGCTGTGCACATAGCAGGGAGAAGAGAGCAGATGGGCAGTGGGTTGAAGTCAGCGGAGACCCAGCTGGGCTGCATGACAGGGCATTTCCTCCTCCTCTTCCCTGGAAGCCTGGTCAGGGCCTGTCCCAGAGCTCTGAGCAAGACAGAAACCTGAATGTCATGACCTCTATCTGACTATTTGGGCCTGTGGACGACTCGGGGGTGGGTTAGAAGTTGGCAGAAAATCTGAGGATAAGCTGTTAGCTTCCTTTTTCTTGTGGAGAAAAAAAAAATCTGCCAGTGTGACAGACGGTTTGAGAGGAAAATGCTGATGAACAGGAAATAACCACATTTCCCCCACCTTAACACCAACTTGGTGACACAAGTTTGGTAGGGAAGACACATGGCTGGGGATTGGTTCCCAAAGAAAGGATTTTGTTTTAAGTTTTGAATCTCAAATGAAACATTTCTTTGCCACTGAATAGTTGGGCATTTTGTAGACTGCCAACTTTTGTGACAGGGATTCCTGACCCCCGATTTTGGCACCCAGGGTGTTCAATTATCTTGAGGAATGCTATGACCTTTTCAAATTCACTCAGTTCTAATTACTTTTTTTGAAATGTTTTCATGGCTCTTCCTTTTTTGCTTAATACGTTAGTTACCTATTACTGGGTAACAAATTAGCTTATGTTTTTATGCCCAGTTTAAAACAAGTCATTCTTTATCTCCTGGGGTTTCTGCAGACCAAAAGCTGGGAGAGGCATAACTGGTGGGTCTGGCCCAGAGTCTCTCTCAGGCATCTTTGGAGATGTTGGCACCTGAAAACTTCCCTTGATCTGGAGATGCTTCAAGCCCACTCACCTGCTTGTCAGCGGGCTTCACCTCTCTGTTGCTGCTACCCAAGGGTTGCAGTTCTTCTGTATGTCCCTCTCTGCAGAGCTGCTTACAGCATGGCAGCAAGAGAAAGAGGGAGATAGAGGAAGAAGAGAGAAAGGAACGGAGAAGAGAAGGAGCAAGAGAAGAGAGGAGAGGGAGAGAGAGAGAAAGAAGGAGGAGGAGGGAGGAAGACTGGAAGATGTAATGACCTGTCCTTAATGTCTGGCATCAATGTGGAGCACCTGTTATAACTGATGAACCGAGGCTGAAACATTTGTTTAACCGAAAATCCATAGTTTACATTAGGGATCACAATTTGTGTCCCAAAATTCTATTTTTTATTCTGACAAAATATACATAAAACGTATCATCCGAACCATCGTTAAGGGCACACTGCAGTGGGGGTAAGCACGTTTGCATCACTGTGCAACCATCACCACCGTCCATCTACAGAGCTTTCATCTTGCACACCTGGAACTCTGTGGCCCTTATACAATCCCACTATCTTCTTCCCCATGGGCCCTGGCAATTACCCCTGTATTGCTATCTGTCTGACTCATATAGGGACAGCCAGAGTGTTTGTTCTTCTTTGTGTGGGTTATTTCACTCTTCATAGTATCCTCAGGGTCCTCCACTTTGTAGCATGAATCAGAATTTCCTCTTTTAAAAGCCGAGTATTATTCCATTGCATGTACAGATCAGTTTTTTTTTTTATCTACTCATCTGTTTGTGGACACGCAGGTTACTTCCATCTTTTAGCTATCATAACAATTCCATGGGTTTTGCCAAGTCCATGAAGTTATCTACCTACCATTGCCATATCATGCAGAATAGTTTTGGGGCCCTAAAAATCTACTATGCTTCAAAGGTTCCTCACTGCCTTTCTCTCCTTCAAGGTCCTGGCAACTACTCATTAATTACTCTTTTGCCTTCTCTATGATGTTATGTAAATGGAATCTTACAACATGCATAATGGTTTTCAGGACCTATCTCAGGGTCACACACTTTCCTTTCTGCTTTCTTCTAGTCATCAAGGCTTGATCAAGAACATCCAAAGGGAGGAGAACTAAGCTTCATCATGCAAAGGGAACTCAAAGCATTTGTCTACATATTTTAGCTAAGGCTAGAAATTCCAGCTCTTATTGAACATCTACTTTGTCCTGGGCTCTAGGCTTTGTGTTTTACATGCATTATTCATTCAGCACTTAAACTAATATCATGAAGTAGTTGTCATAAAGACCGGGGATCTAGCTCAGTGGCCTAAGCACCTGCCTGGCAAGCGTGAGGTCATGAGTTCAATCCCCAGTGCTGCAAAAAAAAAAAAAAAAAAAAAAAAGGGACAAGAAGTAGTTGTCACTTATCATCTTCATTTTCGGATGAGGAAACTGACTCCTTGAGACTGTGTGCCTCCTAACTGGCAGAGCCAGCTTGCCACCTGAGGTCTGCTGAACTCAAGGCCCAAGTCTTGATATGCGGCCAGTTTCTAAGGCTTAGATTCATGGCACTTGACCAAGAACATCAGAAGATGCCCGTGGGAGGATAAGGCTGGACATATCCCATCTTCTGACTGCCTGTTGAAAGGCGTTCTTTAGCATTCTCTACCAAGTGACCACAAATGTTATGGCTTAAAACAACACAGAGTTAATATTCTAAAGTTCTATGCTTTAAAAAATTCTTTCACCGGTCTCTCTGGCTAATACTCAGGATGTCAGCATTGTTCCCTGAGCCACCAGAAAGAAAGGATTCAAGGGAAGTCTCTCTGCTTGCCTTTTCCAGCTTCTTGAGGCCACTGATATTCCTTGGCATGTGTCCTCTTTCTCTGTCTTCAAAGCCTCATGGGTTTGTCTGTTTCTTAGCCTGAGCCTTGACTCTCCTGACCCTCTGTTGCCTCCCTCTTCTATTTTTCAGGACCCTTGTGACTATATTGAGCCCACCTAGGTAACTCAAATAATCATTTTTCTTAAAATCAGTTGATTAACAACCTCAAATTCACTCACAAACTTAATTCTTATGCATGATTGACAAGTATTCCCAGGTCTCCTGGGATTAGTAGGTGGGACTCTTTGGTACATCTCCTGCTCTTTCCTGAGAAGCTGATGTTGGAGGGAGACATCCAGGGCTCTGGCCTTCATCTTCCTGTGTGTTATTGCTCAGGAACACCTTTTGGCTGGAGACTGAAGGAAGGACACGATGGAGGTCGAGGATTCATGGTGCCAGTGCTCTCCCTGAGTAGCAGAGTGTCCTTTGAATATTGTCTACTGCCCGCCCTCACTGAACAACCTCCTTCTCTCTGGAACCCGATAGCTCTCTTTACCTTGAACCCTCTTGACCAGAGCAGAAATACATTGTTGCTGGTACCACATCCAGGCTGTTTCTGGTCCTGAGTGGTTTCCCTACCGTACCCTTTGGCTACCCTTTGGCAGTAATCTGTAGATAAAATCTCCTTAAATAATCTGAATTTGACTATGCCATCTGTTTCTTATTGAGACCTTGACTACCTAAGGGTATTCATATTAACTTAAAAAAATGTGTGTTAAATTAGGGTCACTGGACTTTTCAGTGCAAGCTTCCTTACCCTGTGACAGAGATTCTGTGACTCCAAATTCTCAGGTGCCATAGTTTTTGTAAGCTGAGTGGGTTTGCTTCTCACTGGAGGCTAAGCCATTAGACTTGTTAATCGAGAACTCCCTTTGGCTGTAAGAACGTCCTCACCTTGATTCTCTCTCTGTGTGTTACAAAGGGTGAGGAGTCCAAGGACATGCCCCACTCTTCAGGTGTGTGTTATTGCCAGGCCTTAGAAGGCCTGATTCATATTTAAAAAAATTTTTTTTAACTTCAACCAATTCCACAGGTGAGCTAATGAGCTAATTACAGATAGCTATTTCAAAACATTGGCATTCCACAGGTAAACAGCATCTGTTTTTGATGAAGGTGTGAAATTTCTAAAAGGTGCAAAGAGCTGGGTACTATCTTCAGGTGGTTTTCTTTTCTTTCATTTTTTAGATTGTGAAGGAAATATTACAAAATACCCTTACGTGTATTTTCCTAGGAGAACCATGAACACTAACACATACCAAGGCCTCCATGGGCAGAGCTTTGACTCTGAGTTGCTTTCTTTTTAAAGACAGAGCTGGGTCTCCAGTCCTCAGAGTCAAATGTCCATTTTGTCCCTACTCCATCACGTTTGTGCATCCTCCATTGATTTTGCTTTGGAATAACAGTTCCCTCTGTGCATGTAGACACAGTTTGTGAAATTTTGAGCCATGTGTGTCTTTGTTCAGTCACTGGTTCTAACTGTTCACTGCACATTAGAATAAGGGAAGAGCTTTGGAAAGTAGTCCTGATGCCCCGGCCATGGCCCCAGAGACTCTGACTTAATTGGCCTGGGGCTACTAATAAGCATCCTAAGTTCAGACCCATGGAATTAAAGTGGGGCTTCTTAAATTTTAATGTGCATGCAAATCACCAGAGAATCTTGTTAAAATGCAGTTGCTGAATCAGTAAGTCTGGGGTAGGGCCTGAGATGCTGAATTTATGCTGATACATTGCCTAGTGATGCTGTTGCTGTGGGCCCATAGAACACAGGAAGGAGCAAGGGGATAGAGGGTTTGGTCATCACAGGTAGCTTGGGACGGCATAATGTTAGTGCTTGGATCTTTGGTGATTTGCATCCTGGCTCAGAGAATTCTTTAGAAAGCAGGAAGCTTGTGCTGTAATTTGGGTTGGAGTCTTCAGTAGGAACACAGAGCCAAGACCTGTCACATGCATTAATCTCACATTAGTGGTGTGAATTTTCTCCTTCCTTCCTTCCTTCCTTCCTTCCTTCCTTCCTTCCTTCCTTCCTTCCATGAATGTGTATTGGACATCTGTTGTACACAGGACATCTTTTCTGTGGTAAGAATCAGTGACACAGATAAATGATGTTCTTTTGCCTGGATATTCCAGTGAAAGGAGTGGAAAGAGACACTTAACAAGGAAATCTGAGTCAACAAGAGATGCAGAGGGCATATGTATGTGAGCAAAGTAGGGCATGATGTGCCAGGGTCTTTCCTTCAGCAAGGAATATGGTTGTAGGGTTTCTGTAGTAGGACCTCTGTTGTTATAAAAGTAGGGTAATCACTAAAATTTCTTAGAGTAGATAACATTTTAG
>RJWT010029542.1:0-14894 GCA_004365215.1 Cuniculus paca | reverse complement strand
CTCTTTGCAAAGTTCCCACCTCTGATGCATTCCAGATCCCCACCACACCATCATGACCCTAGCCCTCCAAAGACTCATGCACATCTCCTCATCCAAAATGCATTTAATTCATCTTTTAAGGGTCACCAAAGTTTTAACAGTTCCAATATTGCTGAAAAGTCCAAGTCCAAGATCTCTGAGACTCAAGGTAAATGTTTATCGGTGAGCAGTTGTAAAATTCAGAAAGAAAGCTAAACAATTCTGACATACATTGGCACAAGATAAGCATTCTCATTTCAAAACAGAAATAGGGGGTTAGAGAAGAATGGGGCCAAAGCAAGATTGAAACACAAACATTATATCATATATGTTGTGTCCAGCACCTGGGGCAAGCTGAGGCAAGGTGTGCATTCCAAAAGGCTTGGATGGCCTCACCTCTATGGAATTGTCAGTTGCTTCTCTCTTGATGTGACTTTGCTCACTGCCTGCAGATTTCCTCAGATGTACCATGTTCTTGGCTTCTCCAATTTCCTGGGGTCTCCACCACACTTTCTGTTCTACCTTCATAGCTTCATGCATGCCCACTCAGGGACATACTGCCTGGCTTTCCAGGCTTACTTCAGAAATCTAGGAAGAAACTTTCCTGACCCCAGAACTCTTTGGTTCTACATGCCTGTAAAATCAGCGCTGTGTTGATAATGTGACAGTCTACTGCCAACTTGAGCAAGTAGCTGAACCCTGTTAGATCATGGTGCAGAGATATCCAAGTATTTTGATGGCTAGATACTGTGAAATGAGTCTTGGGAAATCAATTTCCTAAGAGGCCCTTGTCAAGCAGAGTGCTTTGGGGCTCTCTTCCCAAAGTAGGGTGTGGTCTTTCTGGTTCCTGCAATGCCCTAAAGATGTCTTTCCTATTGTTTGATGAAAAGTCCTTGGCTGGTTTTTTTGATACTGGGAATTGAGCCCACAACCTTGTGCATGCCAGGCAGGCATGTATGCTGCTGAGCTATATTCCCAGCCATTGGCTTATTTTTAAATGCTAATATTTTTAGCAATTAAGCTCTCTTTGCCTCCAACTTTACAGGCCTCAACTGTTTAGACTTTTCCTTTCTGGAGTTCTCAAATTCATTCGATTTGACATTTTGCTCTTGGTTTTCACTGTAAACCTCACCAGAAGCAGCAAGCAGTACCCATGCTATAGCCTGAATGTTGAGCTGCTTTGAAATTTCCTCCACCAGATTAATTAGACAAGTGTCCTTAATCTCAGTCTCCTACAAAGTTTCAGGACATGAGCAAAATGTAGGCAAATTTTCTGCCAGAAGATAACATAAATGGTCTCAAGTCCAGTTACTGATGGTGTCCTTGTTTCCTACTGAAACCTTTTGAACCTGATTTTTGCCATCTAGATTTTAATCAGTATCCTAGTCTTCTGAACTTCAACCACTATTACCCATCAATCTCTGCTTATGGTATTCTAGGGCTTTTCTAGTCAGAATCTCCAAACTTTTCCAAGATCTTCCCATGAACCAGTTCCAAAGACTTCTAAACCATATAGTTAGATAGACACAGTAACTCTACTCCTGGTACCAACATCTGTATCTGCTAGGGTTCTCTATAAAAACAGATTTCATATAAAATATGTGTGACTATGCAAGATATTTACTAGGTAAGGTTACATAATTGTCATTTGAGAGTTCTGATGTCTGACTTCAAGATCAGAGGTGAAAGAATGCAAAATATCCATATGTATACTGGAAGACTGGAAGATCCAGTAGCAGTGGAAGGCCAAAGCCCTGGAAGCTCACTGAAGTGTCACTAATGTGAGTTTGTGTTGGGAGGCTGAAGGAACTGGAGAAAAACATCTGAAGGCAATAGCAAATACTGGATCTTCTTGAAGAAAGGGAAGAACTTCCTGCTTCTCTTTTTATTCTGTTCAATTTACAAACTTATTAGTTGGTGACATACACATTTAAGGTGGGTGTTCCCCACTCAGTTTGCTGGCCTACATGTCAATCATATATAAACACACCTGAATTTACTAATCTAGGAAGTTCTTCTCAAGTCAAGTTGATATATCACAACTACTAACCATAGCACCTTTGTTAAAAACATGCACTGCAGGGACTTCCAGGGAGATGGTGGAGTGGTAAGCAGCAAAGAGCCTTTCTGAGATTTGGTGTGCAAACACTGGAATATATTCATGTGAGCAAAAGAAGAAGAAAGGAAGCAGTACCCTGGACCCAGGAAGAATCTGGAGTGACAATTGAAGCCCACAAGGAGAGCAAAGAGAGATACTTCAACAAATAAGGAGGTGGGTGGTACCTGAGATGGGACTCATCATGTTGGAAAGGCGGTTCAAACCTACAGACACACTGAGACTGCTGGTAACCCCATAGACCTCTGTGGAGAGACACGCAAGTGGAATGGAGCAGGGGATACAGCAGACTGTAGTGGCTGGTGGTGAGTGGTGTGGATGTTCCTCAAGAGAGGGCAATTGGAAGGCAGCCATCTTAGAGAGGGACCCACTGAGATTGGCACTCAGAACAACTGCTGGCTTCATCTAGTGACCCCCAGCAGAGCTCAATCCTGCAGAAGGTGCATAGATTGCTGCACACTGAATGGATCTGGTTCTAGACTCATGGTAAGAAACCAGATTGAACTTCAAGGGAAATAAAGATCCAAGTTCACTGCAATTATCCACTATTGTGCCATAAAGCTACTGCTGGGTTGCTGGCATTAATCAACATGGATCTGGATCCGGTTTCCCCACATTGTCTACCAGTGACAGCAGACACACACTTTGAAGTGGACATTTTTTTCTTTCTTATTTATCTCTCTCTCCCTTTTTTCTTTATTCTTCATTGTTGGTCCATGTTTTTATGTAAGTATGAACATGGTTTGTAGTTTTTTTTTGTGGTTGCTCTGTTCTATGCTATTCTATTACTTCCATATCTTTCCCTTCTGTCTTCTGCACCAGTTTCCCAAAATTTACATGACCCTTCTTTATCTTTCAGCTTTGCTGCTAATATTTTCATCTTCTATTTCTCTATTTTTTCCCCTAACCCCTTTAAAATCTTCTGCCCTTAGGGTAAAATGCTGTATTGAGGGCTTATTTACTGCATACAATTTTCTGGTTTGTTTTATATTTTGTTATATAATCAAAAAATCTAGTTCATTTGGTTAAAGGTGGCAAAGTAATAGTTACCCCAGTTTTTCATTTTCTAGGCTATTTGATGTACTTGTTATTGCTGATTGTACCACTTAGCCAAAGTGACATAATTGTTCTAACCAGCTATTCTTCCTGATATGTCAGGACTGAGATTGCCTAAGGGTCATAGAAAATACTGTGGGCCAGTGCCAAAGAACCAGGGGTTGAGCTAAGTAGGCAGAAATTGCTCATCCTCAATAAATTGAAGAGGTAGGAGAAAAGACTCAAAACTCAAAAGTCAGCTACATCTAGAAAACACCTTGGAGAAGTGGTTATTTCCCCAGGGTACTCACCATAGGCAATTTACAAGCATTAACTCAGGATTTATACTAAGAAAAAAAAAAAGAAAAAGAAAAAATGAGAAGACACTTAAATAAGATGCAACCTTAGATGTACAACTTATCAAAGGCAAACCCAGGGATCAATGAGGTGGGAGAATACAAAAACCACCCACATAGCCTTTTTGAAGTTGTAAGAGTGGAAGTAACAAGGCAAATGAATGAGGCTGCAGAAAAATCAAATCAGAAATAATTCCTCAGATAACAACAGAGATGGTGACCACAATGAAACACATGCTTAGTGACTTTAGAACAGATACAGATAAAAAATAAAAGAGCTTAGGAAAATGATGGAAACCATGAATGCTCAACATAAGAAATGGAATCTATAAAACAGATTCAAACAGATATCCAGGAGATTAAAAATTCAATTGAAAATATACACAACTGAATGAGCCAATGTGATGACAATCTCAGATATAGAAGAAAGTATTGCAATTAGCAGTCATGAAAAGAAAGATTTCTTAAAAACAGTAAGGGACCATGAAAAATCAATCCAGCAGCTGCTAGATGAAGCAAATAATAACATACTATTGATTGGAGTCAATGAAAAAATAGGAGATAGCACAAATGACATTTAAAAAAACCTGTTCACAGATGTCATGACAGAAAACTTTGCTGGCAGGGAAAAAGAATTTGACATACAGAGTCATATAGAACTCCAGTTAACCATGATCAAAAAAGTCAAACTCTATATAGCTAGGCGTATAATAGTCAAGATTCCAGAATTTAATACAAGAACAAAATATTACAAATTGTTAAAGAAACAAATCACCTATAAAGGAAAGCTTATTAGAATCACAGCTGACTTCTCAACACAAACACCCAAGTCAAAAAGAGCTCGGAATGAAGTATTTCAAGCCCTAAAAGAGAACATCTCCAACCCATATTGATGTTCCCCTCAAAATTGATGGAGAAATAAGATACTTGCATGACAAAGAAGACCTGAAGAAATTCGTGATCACCAGACCAGCACAGTGATATATGCACACCCACATTTATAGTGGTGCAGTTTATAATAACTAAATCTTGAAAACAGCCCAAATGCCCATAACTGATGGAGAAAAAAGATTTTTTTTATACAATGGAGTATGAATCTGCCATAAAGAAAGATTAATGTGAGACATTTCTAGGTAAATGGATGCACCTCAAGACCATACTCTTAGGTGAAATACATTGGACATGCATGTGTGAATACTGATAGTTTCTCTGGTGTGAGAAACTGAAAGTGTAAATAAGGACCAAAATGTGTAATAGGTACTGTGAAATAGGAAGAAAATGTTCAAATGAGAAGGAGTGGTGTGGAAAAGGAAGGAATGGAAAAGTAAAAAAACGAGCAAAAAAGGAAATGAAACTGTTGTAAATAAGGAAGAGATGAGGGTTTGAAGGGAGGGTAAAGGAAGGGGAGAAAGAAGAATCAAGTTATATCATGTACAGGTACAAATTCCCTACCTGAATGTGACTATCATATATACCTAAAATGTACCAATAAAAATCATTAAAATTAACAAAAAATTCAACTGACTTTCCATGGCTATTACATTTTTACACCATTGGGTATTCCTAGAATATCTATCCATTTATTTAGTTCTTTTTTATTTCATTAGCTGTGTATCTTGGACATATTAGATATATTCTCAAGTATTTCTTTTTGAGAGTGCTAATATGTGACATCATTTTTAATTTCTAATTGTTTTTATACTGATGATACATATGAAAATGGTTGACTCTGTATGATAGTCTCATAACCTGCATCCTTGATATAATTGCTTATAGTCACATGAGTTTTTATCCTAATCTGAATTCTCTACATAGATGATTATATCATCCGTGACCACAGTTTTATTCTTTCGTATCTGTATACCTTTTGTTTTCTCTTCTGGTCTTACTAAGTGTTACTTTCAGGATGATGATGATGAAAAGGAATGTGTTTTTGGTTTTTTTGTTTTGTTTTGTTTTTGCCTATCACAGGCTGAATTTTTTTCTGGAGTGCATTTCTATTCTACAAATTGATTCTTCCTTTTTAATGTGATACAATGTAATTTCAACATCTGCAAGTTAGAGAAGTAAAATTTTGAAGGTCATTTCATTAAAATCTTGATTTTGGGAAAAGTTTTACCTTATTCTTCTGGGTAAATTTTGCTATCGGTTTGTGAAATTCTATAAAATGTCTGAGATTTTATATTTAATTAGTTTTAGAAACAAAAAACTAGAGACAGCATTTTTAATGTTGTTGAATTAACATAAAAAGGGAGCATCTTTCTAGTGTTTGTATTCAGTACCACTAAATACTTATGATATCTCTTGAATACGTAAAAATTATCAATTAATTTTATAAAATCTTAAGAAGCTAAAATTTGTATTTTAACAAATGCCAAGTCAGCAAACATCTAATCAGATGATTTCATAGAACTTACTTTCTGACCATAATGCATTCTGCTTATTATTTTTCTGCTGCTGTGACAAATCCTTGCTCCTGGGGTTAAATTCTATGTTGTTTAGTTAATGCATTATGCTTATTGGTTCAGATTTTGTTTAGAAAATAGTAACTACCTTTCTTGCTATGTAACATGAGTGTTTACATTCATGAAGGTCACTATCTTTGACAAATATTCTAAATAGCCCTTTCCTATAGGAAATGCTTTTGCACTAGGTGGCCTTTCCACAAGTGGGGGGAGGGGAAGATAACTATGTTGGAATGGTACACTGAGATCACAGCCTATTAGAAATGAAAGGAGACTTCAGTAATTTATACTTATGACAACTTATTTTACAGGAGAAGACACACAGATTCACAAAAATAATAGCAGACAAAGTCAGAATGAGTTTATAATTTTACAATTCATGTCCTCTCACAGCATATAGTGCCATTCTGAGAACCAAATGCCATTCTATCACTACATTCCACTACAACCCAAGAAAAACCAAAAGGACATTGTTTTTCATTTCACATTTACTTCCACAGTTGTTTATTTGCTGGGTTCTCTGCTTGGCAATTGGGATGTTCTGGGGTCTTAACTGATTTCTATGTTCCCAGTTGCAGCCATAGATACTGGCATCTCTGCCCGTGGACACCATTCCCTCTTCTTGGTTCAGTGATGATGTTTGTCTAATATTTTCTCTTTTCCAGGCAACTAAGCTGAGGCCTAGATGTCACATGGATGGGGAAAAAAAGAAAGAAATTTATTCTCCTCCCTGGCACTGAAGGTAAAAGCAGTCCTTGTAAGATGCTTCTACCTTTGTGACCCCAGCCCAAAATATCCAGCACAAAGAAGGAAGAGATCCATTAGCTGTAGATCATATCCGTTCTAAACAGTACCCACTTCAGGACCTTTGCTGTCCTACACTTGCTCACCATATTGTACTAATGAGAAAGAGCTTTCTGTCTTAATATCTGAAACAAAACTGGGTTTTGGTTGATGAATGAAGTTTAGTGAATGTGAGTGTTCCTTTAGAAAGATGTAACCTTGTTGCCAAAATATTGGATTATCTTCTGTATTTTGTTAACTCGTATGGGAAACAGGATAAAATACATAGAGTCATTGTACCGTCTCATGGAGATGAAGCTAATTCTCTCAATCACCTATAACTCAGACTGTCTTGAAAGGAACTCCCAATGAGCCCTAGAGAGGGCCATTTAGAGGGTGAGTATCTGAGATGGTCAACTTCTCTAGGGTAGGGTTAGGTGTTACATGATCCTCAGGGACAGGAAAGTCACTTACTAAAGGAACAGTAAACAATTAAGGACCCCAACAAAGGAGTCTATAAAGCATGTATTACATTTCACTTGATACTGAATTAAGTCCCAAAAGTAATGTAAGTTTATAGAGAACTTTCTAGAAACAAATTTACTTTCATGTTTATTAGTGTATTTAAACTCTCCACCTTTCCATTTCTTTGTCCCATAACTTTTTCCCTAACTCCTGAACAATCCTTCTTACACAGAACTACTTACATCTGATACACTCTGTGCAGCTCTTCATCTTGGTTATGGAGACCAAAAGAACCTAATCTGAGCCTGGCCTCACCTGTCCAACCTTCGCACCCCATTGCCTCCTGCCCTGGATACTTGCTTGCTGGGGTGCTGCTCTGCCATGTTGGGATAAGTATCTATGAGGCTTGGGCTCCTGGCTACAGCTTGGTAGGCAGTGTAGACAGAGTTTTCAGGAAAGGTCATCTGGGAGAAACACCTGACAGAAGCAGAGAAGTTCTTTCTTCCTTGATGAGTAGAGTTAAGGTCCAGGGTAGTAAGCTGACTGGCTGGAGAGTTGTGTCCTAATGCTGTTGAAATGGGTTCCCGATGGCTGGTCTCCAATGTTGAACTGTGATTTCACCTTTGAGGTTGTAGAGAAATCTGGAGGCTTTGTGCTTCTGTACCAAATAAGAGGAGATCATGGATGTATAAGGAAGAAAGACCCCATCCTTTGCACCCTGTCTCTGGTCTTTGCCATGTTTACGGATTTTGTTATCACGCTCCACTAGGAATGGACCTCACTGACTGTAGGAGTTGTAATTCCCAGTGATCGTGAAGACCACAGGAAAAACTTGCTGGGTATTAGGAGATTAAGTGTAAGCACAGGGCCAGTGGCGCAATGGACAACGCATCTGACTGTGGATCAGAAGATTCTAGGAGATTAAGTGTAATAACCTACCTGAGCTTGTGGTTTCACCAGGAAAACTCCTCCTGCTTATCTCATAGGAATAGTGGTATTAAATAACATGGTAGATTCAAAGGGATTTTGACCAATCAAAACTGCTCTTGATGTTAAAGTTTATAACAATTACATTTAGAATTTATGTAAGAATGAAGTGACCTGTCAATTGTCCCTTCCATAGTTTCGGCTCTGAGCAAGCTGAAGCACAAAGATCCATCTCTTTGAAAGGTATGTTCTATTTTGCAAGGACTCACTGTCCAAGATACAAACAAATTCTGCTCAAAGGGGATTTAGGGAGTTCGCTTTCTTCTTGGTTCGGGCAGGACTGCATCTGAAACATTTCAAACTTTTAAAAAATGTATTCATCTTGGAAGCTCTCAAGCATGATGTTGCCATCTTTCTGGACTACTTTGTTCTGTGCCTCCATTGTCACTATTGGAAGTCATTCCAATTAAATCTAAGCTAAATGAAATCTCTGGAATGGTAACCTGATATTTTCGTTCCTTGTCTTTCTCTGTGGAACATAAACTGACATCTTTCAATGTTGGGGCACTGGTAACCCCAACCATTTTTGAATTTTATTTATCATTTTTTCTAAGACCCTGATTATTTATCTCTTTTTTCATAGCTTTGTAGTTCACCCTCCGTTGAGAGTGGTGGGGACCAACTCTTGCTCTGTATCAATGTGTGTATTGAAAGTACAGTCTTCTGAAGGGTCAAGGTTCAGAGCTAGCTGTATTCATCACAGCCATTTCCAAGTGGATGCTATTTCCCTTAGAAACCATCAGATTAGGGACACTTACCCAGTTTTGGGTGCAGATGAGATGGGTGTCACAGAACAGTTGCTCATCCCTGAGACGGATACAGGAAGGAAGCATTCTGTTACAGTGTATAGAAATATCCCTCGTTTCCAAGCTCACACCCCTCATTTGGAGTATAGCAAGTTAAAGTAGGAGGGGCCAGACTTCTGTCAGAGAAGTGGTTGTAGAATGTGGCACAAAAGTCCATGAAGCATAATGAATCATAGTCCCTTAAGTTCTGTTCAGCCAGGACTGGTTATTTAGAGTTAGCCGAATACCTCAGTCTTAAGGCACTGCCATCGGAACCAATTATGGTTTCTCACTTCTTACCTCCTTTTTTTTTTTTTGTATGGAAGGAGGATATAATGAAACTAATTCTCCTCACTCACCCAAATCTGACCCTCCTTCCCCATCTTTCAGGACACAGGGAAATAGCAGCAGTAACAAGATCATAAATCCACATTTTTACAGCTGGGTAATCAGGCATATATTCCCAAGGCTCTCCAGTGAGCTTTTTCAAAATCAAGTTTCCTTGGATGAAGAACATCCTTCAAAGACCTTTGACCTTTTGCTCCTTAGGAGTCAATAATGAGAAAGGGTTCCTGTCCTCACTATGGATTCTGTCAGACTATATCTTCTTATTCTGGAGTAGAGCTGATTGACCAGATTTGGAGAAAAATCAGGTTGTTGATACTACCCAGTCTGTGCTATCCTAACAGCTTAAAGGAATAAGATACTTAGTAACTGGGGTGGAGAGAGAGGGGACTCACAGTGATGGTGAGCCTTTTCAGTGATAACAGACAGCTGGTTGTGGTATGTGAACCACACATTCACCACCACTGGGCTAGAGTGTTCACCGAGGCTTTAAGGAGAGCCAGTGCCCAGCTTGACTGAAGAGGGAATAAAGAGGACCTGGAGCCCAGCTTTAAGCTCAAGGGAAGGTACTAAAATGAGACTTTGAGATGAACTCTTTCTTATTTCCTCTTAAATTCCATCCCTTACCCGAATCTATATATTCCAAGATTATATATATATATATATATATATATATTTTTTTTTTTTTTACCTCGAATCCGAGCATCTTCCTGCAACTGAAAAATAATGAGAATTCAGGGAATCAGAAACTCAAGAGACTGGTCTCTGGGATTTCAGAATATACCAGCTATAGGCTTGGCAGATATACAGATGTCTTTGGGAAATATGGAATTCTTGGGGATGGAACTTAATTTTATATTTCCTGAAAGCAGAATTTGTATTGTTTTTGTCTCAAACCAAACACTGAAGATAATCCTCTGCATACAGCATATGCTCTATATACATTGCATAATGGAGTAATAAATATATAGGAGCAAGCTGTCGACACAAAGCTCATTATATCCTTAACTACTCATAAAATGAACTCACTCTTTCATTCTATCTGGCTTTTTGTTTTGTTTTGTTTTGTTTTTGGCCCCTTTCAATTTCCTTACTGAGTCCAGTGGTTCTCAAGAGGGGATCTTGAGCTACTTGTGAAGGACCTTTTAAAGAACCCTTATAACTCACTTCAGAGTAAGTAGCTGCTGATTTTGGGCCCTCTAATCTTACATGAGCCAGTGGCTGGGAGTCACAACATACATGACCCACTTGTGGGCAGTTTTCCTCTTTCCACTAGATCAAGTCCTTTCTGAAGAGGCTATGACATAAGGAGACCAATGTTCTAGGTAAGGTGGAGGCATCCTGACCACAGAGGCAAAACTCGTGTGAAAATATCAAACT
This sequence comes from Cuniculus paca, assembly GCA_004365215.1. NCBI lineage: Eukaryota > Metazoa > Chordata > Mammalia > Rodentia > Cuniculidae > Cuniculus > Cuniculus paca. The sequence goes on along the minus strand of RJWT010029542.1, from coordinate 4,159 downwards.
TCTGATCTCTACCTAATGCCCCTTCTACCTACAGATAGTTGGAGGTAAAGGCTGTTGTGATTTTCCTGAATAAGTCCCAGATGCCCTAACAGAATACAATGACATAGCAGCTCACGCCATAGAAAAAGGATAAGTTCTAAGGCCAAAAGTGACCCAGATGGTGAAAGAGAGAAAACTTATTTCTGGTGTCTTCTCAATCTCTATATCCATTATTCCTTCCCAACTAGGAAGAGAGAGCTACTTTTCCTAAGATTTCAGGAGGCTAATATATTCAGATTCTAATTTTAATGAAATTATATCTATATTCAGGGGAACAAAAGCTAAGAAATCTGTACAGAAGTTTCCTGTTTGTCCTGATTTTGTGATATTTGTGTGGTCCTGTCCTAAATTATGTGCTTTCTTATTTTTATAGCCTATGGAAACAGTCTGTCATTAGTAATTGTGTAGAGAGAACGTCTATTGCTCTCCACTGTAGCAGAAAGCAGAAAAAATGCAATAGTGGGTTTAGTGGGACCTTGAGCAAGTTAATATAGTAACTCAGCATAGCCAGGCATGGTGATGCATGTCTGTAGTCATACTATGCTGAGAAACTGAGACAAGAAGATTGAAAGTTTGAGCCTAGTCTGGGCAATTAGTGGTTTAGTAAGACCCTATCTCAAATTAAAAAATAAAAAGGTTTAGGGAGGTTGCTTAGTGGGAAGGCCCTGGGCTCATTCCCCAGTACCACAACAAAGAAACCTCAGCATCTTTGAAAGACCAACAATGTAGTGTATGTTTGATGATATTATTTAAATATTTGATGAGTATTTAGAAGAGATTGACATCTACATAGGATAAGAGCAGAGAAAGAGAATTGTTTCTGTTTATCACAAAAGCCCCACCCTTTAGTTTGTACTTTCCTGCATTTAATAAACTTACTTACCCAATAAAGCATTTTATAATATTACTTGTGTACTCCCTTCAACTTGGTCATTTCATATAACCGCATTCCTGAGAGAAATTATGGTAAATTTAATTTTCTCTATAGATCATCAGAGTTCCTCAAAGGACCTATTAGGCTTCTTTTTGCTTTAGTTGTCTGACAGATACGTCGATGGTGCCTTTTTTTTTTTTTAGAGGCACCAGGGATTGAACTCGCAACCTCATGCTTGCTAGGAAAGCACTTAGACCACTGAGCTAAATCCCCGGCCCTTCGTCAATGAGATTTTTAAAGGAATAAATCACTAAGATAAATAAAGATAAGACTTTGTTCAGTCACCATCTCAGTAGGAAATAAAGATGGGATTCAAGAAGTTGATGAGGGTTGGAAATTTAGAGAATCAAAGTTTAATCCTACCTCCTTTTGTATATCCTTAAAAGCTGACAGCACCTGTCAGAAGACAAAAATATAGAAAAATTAATATTATAGACTTCACTTTATCAAACAGATTTTTATATAAGAATCTAGTTATTTGATCTAGCCATTAGGGTATGGAGTGTGGCTTTCTATCTCCAGCAATAAACTCTCATTGACTTCCACTCTACACATATCTCTTGGTTGCCATTTCTCCATATGGTAAATTAGTGAAATATAGTAAGGTGTTTAAGGAGGGCTGAGTTCTGACAGAATGTCTAATGAAGCCTACTATTGTACTTAATTTCTTTTTAATTGGTCCTTTCTCTGAAGCTATGCATAGTTATTAAAATAAGCATTTAGTTATATTTATGCTATGATATACTGGAGGACAAGACTGAAAGTTGGTGAGGATATGGAGCAGCTGAAATTCTCATTTGTTATTGGAGGGGATGTGAAATCATACAGACACTTTGGAAGAAGTTCTGGCAGTTTTTGTAAGGCCAAATAAGAATATATATATTTATGTAGGCATGGATAGATACAGTAGCAGTTGGAACTATGGATTATCTCATTTGAAGGAAAGGGCAATAACTTTAAGATAGACAACTGTATTTTACTTGGTGGAAATATGATATGCAGATATTCAGGAGTTTCAATTTGTGTGTAAGAGTGCATGTGAAAAATGAATAGTTAAAGGGGTAGAATGTACCAATTATCAATTTATAGATTTTCAGCAACCCTTTGTATCCCGTTAGTTATATTTTAGGTTCTCAACAGGATAATCTTTGACCTCTATTCAAGCAATTCACTTTTTAGTTAATACAGTAATGTTAGAGCATGAGATAGTTATGCTAATGCCTTATAGTTAAGGTTGCTTCCTTCTGTGAAACTTCTAAGCTGCTGAAAATAAGAGACTAAAAATTTGGCCACAGTTCTCACTTAATATAATATTGTGTAGCAGGAACTTGTAGGAAAGGCTGTGGAGAATTTCACCTACTTTAAATTTTTTTAAAAATCCATAGTCATTGATTTAATGAACTGTCTTTTTCTGCTTGGTTCCGTGTGGTAAACATACTATAAATTCAAAAATGATTCATTATCCTTTAATTATCAACTCCTGCCAAGAGGTTAATTGTATAATACATACACCCAAAATATCAACATTGGGATGCTTAAGAAGTTGATACCTGTGAGAAGTCCCCTTAGAAACTCTGAGTAAATGTCTGTGTTCTGTGTTCTGCAAATTTAGAATGGTTTGTTTTGGGTACCTAATGAGCATAACTTGCTTCTGTACTCATTCAAATATAAACTTGACAGTTTCCTCTTGAGAATTGGCCACCTTGTCACTTTAAGATGTCTGGGAAGCCAAGGACATTTTGTTAAAGTGAACAAGTCATCAACTTTAATTGGAGAAACTATTCAGACATTCATCGAATTTAAGTCTATTCTAAACCAATTTTAGAAATCAAATTTAAAATCAGGGCTTAATATAATATAGATCCTGAGACTTACTGCTCATGGCATTGTTTTGCTTGGAAGATTGAGACAAAAGTTCCTATTGATGATTGAATGAGCCTATTTACATATTAAACTTATAATTTTCAAGACTTCAAATACTCTCATCATAGGATTCAACTAAGTCATTCATCATGCAACATATGCATCAACCATCTTCTTTCCAGGAAGACATTTTTTGACTGGATCTATTTAAATCAATTTAAATGATTTAATCTAGTCCCTAAGGCAAAAATCCCTTGAAGTAGAATAAAAAGTCTTTTTTTCTTAACACAAGAGGGACAGTTCTTTATATCCAAAGTTCAGAATCATACTGTACTTTTTTTCTCTCACACTTTTGTAGTAAAAAGTAACCAGTATTCCCAGAGTGATAAATTCACTTTGCTGCACAGACAAGTCATACTTCTTGTTCTAAAAACATCCTTACTTTGAAGACTCCCCCCGACCATGAGTTCCATCCACTTGTTTCATAGTGTGGAGGGGAAAGAAAAGGAAATTGAACCGGAGTTCACCTGGAACTTTCTCCCCCGGGCTGTTTTAATCTGAACTTTAACAGAGGTGGTGCATAATTGACTTAGTATGGTTTAGAAATGCATAGACATATCAGCCTTCACTGTGGGGACCAGAGCACAGCCGTCACACTGAACCTGTGAGAAAGACCAGATCTGTGCTTTCAAGTCTGTGGCAGTCACTGAAAACGGAGGGATTAAACACTCTTAAAACCAAACTTCAAACAAACAAGATTCATTCAAGTAGGTGGGTGTCAGATATGCTGCAGAGATACCGGGACGTGAGGTTCTGAAGGCCTGGGACTGAAAAAATGGATAACAGAACAAAATGGGAGGCAGGAAAGAAATCTTTCACCACCAACCAGCAAACTGCTCCAGGGAAGAGAAAGAAATCTACCCTTCTCTTAAACTCCATCTCCTTTCTTCCACATATCACCATCCTATAAAAATAAATCCCTATTCTATAAAAAAAAATTCCTCTCTACTCACCTGGTCCCACAGAGTTTCAGTGATTGTTACTTGTCTTTCCTGTTGAAATAAAAGAGAAATCCTGAGCATTTTAAACTAACTCTCTGAGAATCTGATTTGACACAATAAGGAAATGGTGGAACAAAAGATACATGCTGGGATTGACATGGACACCTGAAGTCACTCAGTTTTTCACAAAGCCCAAAGTCTCTTTCAGCCCTACTCTGAGTCATTTTTAGCCCATATCTCTTGCTTATCTCTTCATCTAGCTTGAGTGACAGGTACAAATGAAATCATATGTTTACCTGCCTTATCAATACTCATAGAGCCT
>RJWT010029541.1:0-14894 GCA_004365215.1 Cuniculus paca | reverse complement strand
TCTACTATTTGATTGCAATATGTGAGAAGATACACAGCTTTTTTGACGAAAACAAAGGACGTTAAGGTAGCCATTGTTGATTTCTTATTGTCTGATTTGAAGGTCTGTAATGCTTCCACTCTTGCTTTATCTGGTTTTATATTATTTTGTTTTGTTTGAGTTTATTGTATGTGAATGTATGAACAACCATTTCGAAGAAAACAAGGGACACTAGGGTAGCCAATGTTAATCTCCTATCGTTATGTTTTGAAGATCTGTATTGCTTGCAGTGGTCTGTTCTGAAATACTTTGTTGTGTTTAACTCTGTTCTGTTTTGTTTTGTTTTTCCTCTTAAAAAAAAAAAAAAGAAAAGAAAGAAGTCCTTTCTTTCCAGACTACATGGTGATTTAACTCCAGTGAATGAGCACCCCAAGGTATTAATGATCCACTCAATTAGCCATCCTGGCTATTACATTTACATTTCAGCCAAGGCTTTCTAGAGACAATGTTTAAATCAAGGGTGTGATTTTAATGGCATCAATTTCAAGTATTTGATGAGTCACTGTGGTAACACATTTGGAGAAGGGTGGAACTTGTGGCCATTCAATGTAACTCCACTAATGCTTTTTTTTTTCAGTACCAGGGACTGAACTCAGGGCCTTCATACTCTGTCCCCTGCCATTTGTTTGTTTGTCTGTCTGCCTTTCTGTTTGTCTGTTTATCATTTTGAGAAAGGGTCTCACTAAGTCACTAAATTGCCCAGGCTGGGCTTCAACTTGTGACCCTCCTGTCTCAGCCTCCCAGAATGCTGGGATCACAAGCATACGCCACCACACCTAACCACACCAATACCCCTTCAGCAGCTCCCATACGCAGGGTTAGGACTGAATCCCCATGTGCAACTCACAAAGAACAGAATCCAATTTCTGCCTATTAGAGAGATCTATGATAAAGCAACAAATACCAGTAAAGTGAGTCGGGCCAGGAAACGCAATGTGAAAGAGACAAACAGCAGAGTTTTCTTACATGTAGCCCCACTATGGGCAGAGGCAGAGACTGATTTGAACAGCAATGAAGCGAGTGAGTGAATCAAAAATCCTTGCAGAAAGGCAGATTTTAAAGCAAGTGGAGATGGCAGAGGACCCAGCATAAGTGAGAATACAGAGGAGGAGAGAGCAGAGTGTGCCCAGCTGCTTGCTCTCTCGCCGGGTCTATCAGTTGGAATGTGTTGTGAAGTACTGTGATGGGTGAAGACTGAAGAGCTATACCAAGTCTTGATGGCGGAGGGCCTGGTCTGACGACCAAAGCTGAGGACCTTTATCCTGAAGCCAGCAGCTTCTGTGCGAGAGTCGGGAGAGTCCCATGCCTAAGAGCACCAGTCTGCCTGGCATCGCTGCCCTTGTTTCAGACATCCCATAATTTGCTTAACATCTCTAAGCTCCTGTCTCTTTGCCTATAAAAGACAGATAACACTGGTCCTATTTCATAGCCTCCTCGTGAAGAAGCAATAAAGTAGTATATGAAACTACTTGCATGGTGCCAAGCACACGCTAAGCATTTAATAAATGTTCATTATTAACTTTAAAGGTTTTGACAAGGGCAGTGATAAAGTTTGAGGTTTTTTTCTCAAAATGCCAACCATGAGCCTTGCCTATCTAACTGGCTAAATGAAGGAAACTGAGGGATGACGTGGGACATCGGTACATGAGAGGGATGGACAGGAGCTTGAGGCTCATTGGGAGAGCAAGGGGACACACCTGTAGCTGGGGCAGGGCCCAGCCAGAGTCACTGCAGTGGATCATTCTGGGTACTGGCAGCCATAGAAGGAAGAGTTTGCTCTGCCTGTCTGAAAAGAAGTTTCTCCTCTCAAAAAGTGATAGAAAGACCTTCAGAAGTTTCAGATTATCTCTTGGGAGCTGTCATTAAGTTTGGAATCAAAAATGTACCCCCAACATCTCACATGTTCAGAAGTGGGCCTTTTGGAAGATGATTAGATGACGTGGGTGCATAACCTCATCGACGAATTAATCCATGCATGACTTCACAGCTGAGTGTGCTGTTAGCAGGTGAAACTGAGATAGAGGAGGCAGGTCCCTGGAGACAAGCGCTGAAGGATGCATATGCCTCTCTCTCTCTCTGGCTCTTTCCCTGTGTCCCTGTTTCTGAATACCATGAGTCATATAGGTTTATTTTACCACGCCCCTTTGCCATGTTATCTGCTGTACAGTCAGCCAACCATGGGCTGAAGTCATGAACCAAAATAAATGCTTCCTCTTTTAAATTGTGTATATCAGGTATTTTTTTTTCTCAGTGATGAAAAGCTGTCTTATACACAACTTAACCAGAGTGGGTAACAGTAAAAACAACAGCATGGGCAAAGGCCTGGAGGTGGGCTAGAATGCCAAGTGGATGTTCAGCCATTGCACTTGTCTTGCGGTATGCTGGGACTAACACTAAAGTTAGATGGACACAGGGCATACTGCACTTGTCTCACTCTTACTGGAACCCACAGTGTCCCTTCATCTCCTGTACTCGTGCAGATTCTGCTTACCCTGCATGGCCCAGCTTAAGTCTTATACTCTCCTCGGGACCTTTGCCAACAATCCAAAGCTATGCTGATTTCTCCCTTCTCTGAACTCCAGGAGCACTTGAGACAGCCTCATTTGGTTTGATAGTTTTAATCTACAAAGCAGGAGGATAACTACGTAGAGGTGTCTCGTGTAAATAAAAAGAAACAATCTTCACAATGTGTTCAGCATAGTACCTCATGTTTAATCAGTGCACAATAAATACTGGCAAGTCTCCTGCTTCTTCTCCTCCTCCTGTTTCAAGCAGATATTCTTATTACTTGGATATACATGGTATATGGCATCTTTGGACACAATTCTTAAGACAGGGTTATGTGGGCATTAGCTATTATATCAACCCTTTTTCTCCCATTCAGGAAAACATCCTAGAGAACTAAGTCTAAAGGAGACATTATTATTAAGATAACCTTGAATCTACTCTAACTCATTTTATTTTTTTAAGTCATCTGCCAGCGTTGGTACTTGAGCTGCATGAGTCATAAATTCCTTGTGGCACACCTCGTAATATATTGTGACTCACCCACATGCTGTGGCCCTGAAGGTAAGCACTTCTGCTGAAAGCAGTAGCCCGTATTCCTTCTGTCCTTCTAGTAAGACTGTACTCAGTGAGGAGAGGACCGTGCATGGTTTCTCTATTCCCACAGCACAGTACCCAGCTTGGTTCGTGGCAGGCAGCCCACCTGACAATAATCATATGCTGAGAGACTAATATTTTAGCAGTGCTTATACAAAGGTACAGGTTTTTCAAAGCTGGAACTTTCTCAGGTGTATGTAGTTCTGCCCAATTCCTTTGAAAATCTGTGAAGGAAGAAAATTTCATCAAGGTTTTTTCTGTACATTCATCAAGACTTTTTGGGGCACAAGTGACAGAAACCTGACTCAAATGTCCTTAAGCAAAAGAAAGGGCAAAACTTATGTCATAAAACTGAAAAGTCTAAAGATATAGTTAAGTTCAGTTGAGGTTAGATCCAGAGGCTCAAATTATATCAGCATGAACGTGTCTCTAACAGTCCTTCAACTCTATTTTTCCTCAAAACTGTGTTTATTTTCTAGCACAACTGACAATGACTGTGGCAAAGACAGCTACCAGAAGCTTCGGGCTCACGTTTCATCATCTTGACAATGGCCAGCAAAATCCTGTCACTTTCCTAATAAGTTTAGGGAACCTCAGAGCTGACATTTATAGATGCAGAATGAGTCATATGTCTATACCTAAACAAATTCCTGTGACTTGTTTTGACCAAATATGGGTCACATGTTCAGTTTAGAGTTGGGTTGAGGCAGATATTATCAAGAATAAACAGTTTGGGAAAGGATGGTTTCTCAAACGATAATCTTCATGCATTCTTAGACATAGAGAATATGGATACTGGGCAAGTAAATATTTTTGACATTTGATACGCCTGGGTGAGACACAATGCATAGAAGCAGAAACAATAAATTCCATGTCAACGGCTATCACCATGGTGAGAAATTCACCCACCCACTGCATCATCTTTGGACAGGGGTCCCTTTTGTAGAGAGCTCTGATGTTAGTGCCAGTGTTACAGAACTGTAGTTATGCAGCCCTCACAGGCAGCACCTGTCCCCATCAGAACGAGGGGTTGTTGATGGCATCTGTTGAGCTACCTGGAGAAGGGCTTTGCATATGAGTGAGCATGGTTTACTTGTGGAAGCATGGCTAGCCAGTTACCAAGAAAGTGAATCCCCACCATGCTAGTGTGATTGCACATGCAGCCCCAGTGAAGACAGTAGCTCCACACCCCATCCCATCCCCATGCTTGATCTTCTCTTGTCTGTTGTTTCCCATTCCTTATAAACAAGAGTTGACCCTGGTCATGATTGCTGCTGCCTGGGACCATAGAGAGTGTGCTAACTTGGCAAGGAACTTCTTCATCAAAATGAAATTCTTTTCTTGGCCAATGTACTATTGTAGAGAAAAAACAAACGAAATTGAAGAAAAGGTCTTACTATATAGATGCCTTCCCTTTTATTGGGTTTTCCTGCTAGACAACTAGAGTAAGTGGCTTCCACCCATATCGCACTTAGTTTGTTTTCTATCGTTACAACTGAGTATCATGGAACGGGTAATAGAGAGCTCACTTTTATTACAAAGCCATTCCTACAATAACCCCTTAATCCATGAGTGAACTAATCCATTAATGATAACAGAACCCTCCAGACCAAATCATGCCTGAAAGGCCCTAACTCCCTACATTGCTGTATTGGGGGACCAGGATTCCAACACATGAAATCTGAGGGATGCATTCAAATCATAGCATGGCTCAGCGATATATGTCCACCCATGTTTACAGCAGCACAATTTGTAATAGCTAAATCTTGGAAACGACAACCCAAATGCCCATCGACCAAGGAATGGATAAAAACAATGTGGTATTTTTATACAATGGAATATTACTCAGCTATAAAAAAGATAATCTTGAGGCTTTTATAGGTAAATGGAGGCAACTTGAAGCTATATTCATAAGTGAAATAAATCAGACCCACATTTGTAAATATCCTATTGGCTCCCTAACATAAAAAATAAATAATAATAAATAAAACTGAAAGAGCAATGAGATCCAAAATGTACAACAGATATTGCAATAATGAAAGGGAAAGAAAGGGCTCAAAAAGAAAGAACAACTGGGATAGGGGAAAGGAGAAATGGAAGAAAGGAAAAGTTTATATGTATGTAGGTTTGCACATATAACTGTATATATGTATATATGTGCAAAATAACTATACTTCTAATCTCTGTTCATCAAAAAGAACAATTTGTGTTGTCATTGTTTGATTGCTAGATCATTTTTTATGCTTAGATCTTGTAACCTGAGCAACTACTTCTAAGGTAACAATATGGAATGTATTGACTACTGTTGATTTCTTACTGTGATTTTGTTTTGGCGTTGTTTTTGTTTTTGTAATTCTGTATTATTTCTATCCTATTTTCTGTTTTGCTTTCTAAAATAAAGAAAATCATAGCATGGCTATTTTACAGTGAGAATAAGAAATGGCAGACAGCACAAGGACAATAAAGTTTTAGGATAGCAAAACAAGAGGTGACCTTAAGAGTCATTCCCATTCTGTAAGTCTACACACTCTTTCCCATTGATTAAGGGTATGGTTTCAGTATTATTCTCAGTATAAAATCTGAAGAAACTAATGTCAACAAATAATATTGACACATAAACCAAAATTGATTTGCCATTCCTGACTAGTAGCTTGTAAAAATATCATGGAGTCTTAAAGGAAGACGATTTTCTTTCACTTATGGAGCTTTCATTTTGGAGAAACAAGAGGCTTAAGAAGTTTTCTGTCTTCTTGAGTGGAGGAGAGCTTCTTTGGGCTTTATTGTTGGTCCAGAGCTACTCCATTTTACAACCTTTACATCATTTCTCAGAAAAAAAAAATTTAAAAATCAGATCCTGAGTGCTACAGATTAAATTTTGGAAACTGTATACTACTACCAATGACTTTTAACTTTGTAGTAATTCATAGGAGAATTATTAGCATGTAGAAGCCAGTCTATTTCATCAGAGGTTAGAGGTCCTGAAAGAATATTCCTAGAAGTTCTTTCCCTTCATTTGGTGCTAGGCATTTAGCATTTCAAGTGGTGGAGAAATGACACTTAGAATGAACTGCTTACCCAGGCGCCACATTCCCTTCCTTTCAGATTTTGCCTAAGTGGCAACAGGAAGCAGTCAATCATGGATAATTTGGGCTCCAGCAAATAATTACAAAAGTTAAATTGACTTTGTATGTAAAAGGAACAAGCCCCTGGAAAGTGCCTATCCAAATGAAACCACTGTGCAGGACATGGACGCAGCCAGCAAGATCATTAACAGGCTAGTCAAATTACTGTGGTAATAGGAATAGAGAAAGGGCCACATTGCTTGGATAATTGTAGTTACAGATGATCAAAACTCTTTCATTGAACTGAGGGAATTGGCTTCCAGACTGGAATAGTTCCAGTGAACAAGGACTGTAGCCACATTACAAGCAATAAGGTCATGACTTTAATACTCAGTAGTTAAATTTAAAAGAAAAGAATGGAATTAGCCATTTCAAACCAGTTTGACTTCAAGGCCATTATTTGAAGTCAATGAACATATAAGTAAAGCTTACCAGCCCAGAAGTTCTCTAAGCTTCAGTGGGCTATGAGTATGCAATCAGCCATTCTCTGCTACCTGCTAGGAAGTGGTAAAAGTATCTGATGCTCGTTATTGTTCTTGAGTGTTATTAGAATGTTCTAGCAATTGAGTATCAGTCAGCAGCAGAGATCTGAAGCAAGTTTCTGATTCACATCAACAGTTGTGGGTTTGTCCATCTCTAACATCAGACAGAATTCACCTTTATGTCTGCATTAATTACTAAAACAATTCTACTTATGATAGGAAGGTGCAAATTTGGAAATAGATCTTAAGAATTTAAGAGAGAGAAATTAATCTCTGAACTTCACTCTTATGCACGACTGGTCCTACCTTGCAGTTTTAGTCACTTTCTCATCCTTAGGGCAAAATATCCAATACCCACAACCTAAAGGAAGAAAGGCTTATTTTGACTTATGATTTTTAGAGGATTCAGTCCATGGTTGCCTGGCTCCAAGGCAGAAAGAGCATGCTGGAAGGGTCTGGCAGGGGAAATCTGTTCATATCATAGTGACCAGAAAGCAAAGAAAGGAGCCCAGGAAAGAGATTCAGGTATAATGTTCCAGGTTACACTCCCAACAACCCGCCTCTAACAAGATTCCCACCTCCTCAAATCATGCTTGGCTGCAGAACCACTGATGAGCATAGCTGTGCCATGATCCAATCACCTTCCAAAAGTCTCACTGCTGAACACACGAGGCTTTGGGGGACACTGCAGATCAATTCCACACCACTTGCTCATGAGTAAGGGGCGGGGGGAATCATGGAGAAAGGATAATAACTTGAATTTGATGTCAGACCTGTGAATATATTTTAATGTAGGTATTTAGTAGCTGTCGGACACTAAGTTATTCAAGTGGATCAATTTAGCCTTTTGTCTTTAAAGTGGATATAATGGTATCACCTATTTTCTCTTACATAAAATGGGAATAATACTAACATTGTTATGAAGATTAAATATGAAAAAATTACACTACTTAAAGTGCTTAGCACTCGATGGAGCATCTCTGTATGGATCATGCTCAGGGCATAAAATAAGTCTAAATATATTTAAAAAGATTCTAGTCATATAAAATGGAACTAGAGATAAGTAACACAAAAATAATCCTAAAGCCCCCCAAATACTTGAAAACTTTATGAAACATGCTTAACAACTCTTGGGTTAAAGAAATAAAAAAGAAGTTAAAGTATTTTGAGCTGAATGAATATGAAAACACAGCATATCAGAACTAATGGGACACTGCTAAAGCTGTATTTCATGGGAAATTTATAGCACCAAATGCCTATAGTAAAAAAGAAGAAAGTTCTCAAATCAATTACATGAGCTTCCACCTGAGGGAGAAAAAACTAGAAAAAGGAGAATAAATTAAAGACAAAATAAGCAGAAGAAAGAAAATAATAACCAACAGACAGGTTGATGAATTAGAAAATAGGGAAAAAGGAGAGAAAATCATTGCCATCAAAAGCTTGTTCTTTGAGATCAACAGAATTGATAAAACATTAACCAGAAGGAGTGGGGAAAAAAGAGAGAAGACGTATATTAACACACATGAGGAATTAGAAAAGTGACAGCAAGCACTACAGCATTTACAGATATTTTAAAAATGATAAGAAAATATTATGAAAAACTCTGTCCCCAGTTGTTATGGTTGATACACTGTGTCAACTTGAGTTTAGAAGTTTAACTGAGAGACTCAGGAGGGAAGCAGGGTTCTTACTTTGTAAATATCCTCATCCTGTGCAAAAGAGGCCAAGGAGATTTTGTGAGTGCTACATGTGCCCTGGAGGGGGTGGGGGAGCCTGTGTACAGTGTAAGGAAGGAAAAAAGGCTTGCACTTTCCCCTTTTGCTCTGGCTGCTGCCTTGAAGTGTTGCCCCTGTACCATGCCACCCTGCCTTGGAGCCAACTGGTTATGGACTGAAATCTCCACAACAGTGACCTAAATAAGCCTTTCCTTCCTTTTGGGTGTCAAGTGTTTTGCCCCAGTAACAAAAGAAAAGTAACTACGACAATGCTAAGAAAACATTACGAAAAATTTTGTCTCCAAACAATGAATAATTTACGCATAAATATCTTGCAACTTAAATGAAAAGGATACTTTTTTGAAAAGATACAGCCAGGAGTCAGGGTCAGTGTGGACCATGGGGAGGGAGAACTACACCCACCCCACCAGAAACACCGCCATGCTCCGGCTGCTGTGGGACCGGGACATCCAGAGCCAAGCCTCTCCCCCAATTTCAATGATAGTAAGATATATATATTGTAATGATTTTGAATTTACTATTGTCTTGTTTTGTAATGTTTTATTGTATCCATTGTTTTGTTTTTACTGTTTCTATTCTATTCTGTTCTGTTTGATTTTCACTATGTCTGAAGGTATCTGCAGCTATTTTGAAGACAACAAAAGGAATTATGGTAACTATTGTTGATTTTGTAATGTTGTGAAGTCCTGTATTACTTACTCTGGGTTTTTCTAATTGGTTTTATTCTGTTTTATTTGCCTTGGTTTTATCCTCATTAAAATTTTAAAAAGTGCCTTTCAGCAGGACATAGTGAGAAAGAAAAAAGAAAAAAAAAAGAAGAAGAAAAGATACAGCCAAAGAAGGAACAACCAAAGTAGAAACAACCAAAGAAGGAGCAGCCTGAATTTGTGGTTGATGCCATTCTCACAAAAACAAAACAACAACAAACATAAGTATCTTCCTGGGAAAATCTATCAAAATTTAATAAGTTATACATAAATTCTTCCAGAAAATTGAAAAGGAAGGAATACTTACCAACTCATACTGCTATGAATCCACCATTAGAGATTATGACATTACTAGAAAATCACAGACCAACATTCTGCATGAATATAGAGCAAAACAATCTTAACTAAAATGTAAACCAAGCCTAAAACCATGTAAAAGGGTACTATATGATAACCAAATAAAAGGCATCGTTCTGGAATTTATACAAAAGAAAAATGCAAGAAAGTCAATGCTATATTAGTCTCAAGACAGATAAGTAAGGGGAATAGAGTAAAAAGTCCAGAAATAGACCTAACAGATAAGTGAACAGCTGGTTTTTGGTAAAGGTAAAAGAGAAATTCAGTGAAGATAGGATAGTCCTTTTAACAAATAATGCTACAACTGTTGAACATTGTATGCAAAAACAAAGAGACAAAACAAAACACTTTATCCATCCCGCTATGGTTTGATTTGAAATGTTCCCCAGTGGCTCATATGTCAAAGATGTGGTCCCCAGCCTGTGGTGCAACTGGGATGTGGTGGGACCTCTCAGAGAAAGGGTCACCTTGGAGGAAGTGAGGTCACTGCCCTTGAAGTGGATATTGGGTTGGCCCTTTCTGGCCACCATGAGGTGAACAGGCTGCCTCCACCATTCCCACCATGATGTGCTGCCTTGTCATAGGCCCAAAAGCAATGGGCCAACAGGCCAAGGACTGAAAACTACAAAACTGTGAGCCAAAATAAGTCTTTCCTCTTTTAAAGTTGATTATCACAAGGTATTTTGTCATAGTGTTACAGTTTTTTTAAAAATTCTTTTTACCACATACTCAAAATTAATTCTAAGTGGATTTCAGAACTAAGTCTGAAACCCAAAACTGTAAAACTTGTAGGAAAAAAAAAAAACCAGGAAATCACCAGGCATGGTGACACACACCTGTAATCCCAGCACACAGGAGGCTGAGACAGGAGGATCACCCTGAGTTCAAGGCCAACCTGGGACACTGTCTTGGTTACTTTTTTCTCATTGCTCAGACAAAATATCCAACACCCAAAATTAAGGAAGGAAAGGTTTATTTAGCTCACTGTTTGTGAAGGTTTCAGTCCATAATCAGTTGGTAGGGTGGCATGGCACCTAGGCAACACTTCAAGCCAGCAGCCAGCAAAGCAACAAGAGCAAATAAAGGGGGAAGAGCAAGCCTTTTTTTTTTCCCTTATATTGCATACAGGCCACCCCCAACCTAGGGCAGATATAGCACTCATAAAATCTCCTTGCCCTCTTTTGCATAGATGATGATATTTACAAAGTAAGGATCCTAGCTCCCTGCTGAGTCCCTTAGTTAAACTTCTAAACTTCTCAAGTTGACACAGTGTATCAATCACAGCAGACACACAGTGAGATCAAGGCCAGCCTGAACACATAGCAAGATTCTGTCTCAAAAAACCAAAACCAAAACCAAAACAAAAAAATATAAGACAAAACACAGGAAATCAGGGAGGACCTGATCAAGGATCCAACTAGCCAACCTTTCTGGTAAGCTGCACAGACCATGCAGGGCCCAGGAAGAGAAAAGTCAGTGCTTCCTGTGAGCTTATAGGAGTGCAGGCTGAGAATCACCAAATTCCCTCACCCTGTAAGCCACTAGCTGGTTTGGAGGTCAGCCTGAGCTGAAAGCAGCTGGAGTTCAAAAAGCAACTGAAGGATTGTAGTATTAGGTTGAATTTACAGGCATGGGGCCAGCAGTCTGAGCATCTATAGGGTGGTAACAGTATGCAATGTGGCAAATACAGGGAATTTTTTCTGTCTTGTTTTTGAAATCTAATATTGTTCTCATTGTTTTGTTTTGTTCTTATTAATTTTTTTTTGCTTTGCTCAATATTCCATTTTGATTGCTTTTACTCTGTTTTGTTTTGGTCTGATTTTGCTATATCTGATGGAATGGACAACTATTGTGAAGATAACAAGATATACTAATGGTAGACATTGTTGTTTACCTATTACCCTGGTTTGATGTTCTGTACCAATTTCACTGCTGTGTTTTGATTTGGATTTATTCTGTTTTGTTTTGTTGGTTTTTACTATCTTTAAAATAAAGTAAAATAAATTTTAAAAAACACAGGAAACCTTCAAGATTCTTAATTGGGCAGTTTCTTAGATACAATACCAAAAGTACAACTCAAGGAAGAAAAAATGATAAATTGTTCTACATCAAAATTAAGAACTTTTGGGCTGGGTATTTAGCTCAGTGGCCTAAGTGCCTGCCTGGCAAGTATGAGGTCATGAGTTCAATCCCCAGTGCTGCATAAAAAAAAAAGAAAAAAAAAAGAAAAAAAAAGTTCAAAATTAAGAACTTTTGCTTTTTTGAATTATAGCAGTAGAAGCATAAAAACACAGAAAATTGTTGTAAGCTTCATATCTGACAAAATAATTTTATTCAGAATATATTTAAAAAACTCTGAAACCCAACAGTAAGAAAACAAATAATCCTCTAAAATACTGTACACAGTAAAAAAGGATTTGAACTGGAACATCACTAAAGAAATTATATAAATGGGAAATAAGTGCAAATGGCAAATAAATTACAAAGATATTCAACATTATTACTTTATGATAATAAGTAAGGCAATATCACTCTACAAATAAGAAGATACGACTCCATACCTGCTGGAATTACTAAAATGAAAAAGATTGACTGTTCTAAGTGGTGCCAAGGACATGAAATAATTCACTCTCTTGACATTGTGAGAGCACCCCAGCTGGATGGGCTGCTTTTTGTGACTTCTACAAGCTACTGGCTACATAGGAAAGACCCTAGGAGACCCCCAACCTGTGCAATGGAATATTTGTGGAACCAGCTCAGAGGGAAGGTGGAGGCAGGCCCTGCTCCGTGCACATTCCAGCAGGCAAAGGGAGACCCTGCTCGCCAGTAACCAGTTCAGAGGGAAGGCAGAGACAGGCCCTGCTCCACATGCATTCCAGCAGCCCTGAGGATGCTTCCACCCCAGGTAACCAGCAAAGGCTGGGAAAAACAGAAGCAGGCCTTGCACCAGAGCACCCAGTGGCCACCCTATCCAGCACTAGCCAGGAAAACCAAACAGTCATGCTCCAGAGAAATTGTAGGCAATGTGGGAGGTTCCTAGAACCCCACTACCCACTTGTTTGGAAGAACCCAGGAAAATGTCAAGGTAAAGAAACAAAAGGGAGTCCCTGGACTCCAACTCAAGCAGAGCAAGTCCAGGAGATGAAAATGTGGAAGAGATTGGGAGTCGCACACCTGAAGTTTCTGCAGGGATGGCAACTGAAGTAAAGAGACAACTCCATGAGGCTATAAAAGAAATTAGAACAGAAATACTATCTCAGGTAAAAGAAGAAATGAAAAACATAATAAAAGAATTGCTAAGCTTCTCTAAAGAAGACATAGATTAAAAAAATAGAGGAGCAAAGGAAAATGAGGGAAACCATGAATGAACAATATAAGAGAAATGTAGAATGCATGAAACAGATTCGAAGAGATATACAGGAAATTAAAATCTCCATTGAAAACTGGCAAAATCACTTGAAAGAAACTAAAGATAGACTTTCAAACCTTGAAGACAGGTGTGCAGCTTGTGATCAGGAAAAGAAAGACCTCTTAAAAATAGTGAAGAACCAGGAAATAACAATTCAACAACTTCAAGATGATGGGAAGGAAATAATTTAAGAGTGATAGGTATCAATGAAGATGCAGGGGTCAACACAAAAGACATAAAATTTCTATTTACAGAAGTACTAACAGAAAACTTCCCAAACATGGGAGAAAGACATGCTATTCAGATAAGTGAGGCATATAGAACTCCAGTAAGCTATAACCAAAGTAAATCTACACTCAGATATATAATAATCAAGATCCCAGAAATTCAACACAAGAGCAGAATATTAAAAACTGTTCAAGAAAAGAAACAGATCACCTATAAAGGAAAACCCATCAGAATCACAACAGACTTCTCAACACAAACTATCAAGTCAAGAAGAACCTGGAAAGAAATATTTCAAGTCCTGAAAGAAAACAACTTCCAACCGAGATTGATGAACTCTGCAAAACTATCTTTCAAAATTAATGGAGAAACAAGATACTTCCATGACAAAGAACAACTGAAGGTTCATGACTTCCAAACCAGCCCTACAGAGAATACTGAAGGACATTTTAGAGAGATATAAAAAAGACCATGTTTCCAGGAAGAGTGGCAGAGGGGGTTCACCAAGCAGGACAGACAATAGAATGGAGGGGAAAAATACACAATCAATGGCAGGAAAATAGCATGGCAGAGATGAGTCAGTGCTTATTGGCGATAACCATTAATGTAGATGGCTTCAATTCACTGATAAAAAGAAACACAGGTAGAGTAAATCAGGAGACAAGATTCATCAATATGCTTTATCCAACAAACACATTTAACTGAAAAGGGAATTCATAGATTAAAAGTCAAAGGAGAGAAAACAATGCTCTATGTGACAGGGAACCAGAAAAAAACAGTAGGGGTAGCTTGCCCATCAGCTGCAGAATGGAAAGGAAAGATTTGGCATTTCTATACAATGGAAAGCTACCCAGTTATAAAGAAAGATAACCTTGAGACTCTTGTAGGTAAATGGATACAACTTGAGAGCATGCTCATGGGTGAAAGTGTTCAGAGTCACATGGGTAAACATTGTATTGTCTCCCTAGAATAAGAAATTGGGGAAATTAGTGGGATCCAAAATAGAAAATAGAAGTTGTGAAGGTGAAAGGGGAGGAGATGTCTACAGGGGGAATGCAATGGCCATTGTTAATCTATTATTCTGTTTTGAAGCCCTGTATTGTTCTCATTGTTCTGTTTAGCTTGGTTTTATTATTATTATTTTTTTTTTTTGCAGCGCCGGGGATCAAACTCATGACCTTGCACTTGCTGGGCAGGTGCTTAGACCTCTGAGCTAGATCCCCAACCCTAGCTTGGTTTTATTCTTTAGTTATGTTTGATTTTACTATATTTGATGGCATGGACAGCTATTGCAAAAATAACAAAATGGATTATAGCAGCCATTCTTGATTTCCTATTATCTTGTTCCAAAGCCTTTATTGCTTTACTTGTTTTCTTTTGATTGATTTTAATCCATTTTGCTTTGTTTGATTTTTTTATGTGTGATGGTATAAGCAGCTACTTTGAAGATAAGATGCATCATGGTAGCCTCTGTTGTTTTCCTACACTCTTGTTTGAAGTCCTGTATTGCTTTCATTGTTTTCTTTTCATTGGCTTTATTGTATTCTGCTTTATTTGATTGTATTATACCAGAGGGTTTGGGCAGTTATTTGGAAGATAACAAGAGGCATTATGGTAGCCATTATTGATTTCCTTTCATCTCATTTTGAAGTCTTGTATTATGTTCATTGTTTTCTTTTTTATTTTGAAAAGAATACACCCAAACAAAACAAAAC
>RJWT010029540.1:0-14893 GCA_004365215.1 Cuniculus paca | reverse complement strand
TAGAATAATGGAAATAAAAGCAAATAAATACACAAATGTATCAGGCTATAGAGGAAATCAGACAAGAGATAATCTCTCAGGTAAAAAAGGAGATGACAACCATAATGAAGAACTTGCTCAGCAAATTTAGAGTAGGTGTAGATAAAAACATAGAGGACCACTGGAAAATGATGGCAACCATGAATGCCAAACATAGGGAAAAAATGGAATCCACAAAACAGATTCAAATGGCTATCCATAAAATTAAAAATTCCATTGAAAGTTTGGGAGAGCAATTAAACAAAAATGAAGACAGAATATCAGACCTAAAAGAATTCTGGTTAACAATCATGAAAAAAAAAATCTCTTAAAAACAGCAAGTGACCAGGAAAAAAACAGTCCAACAGCTGCAAGATGCTGCAAAGAAGAATATAACATTGATCAGAGTCAATGAAAAAGTCAGGTGTCAGCACAAATAACATAAAAAACCTGTTCACAGAAGTAATGGCAGAAAACTTACCAAACATGAAAAAGAATTTAACACAAGGATAAGTGAGGCATATAGAATTTCAATCAATTATGACCAAAATAAATCTACACCAAAGTGTACAATAATCAAGATTTCAGAAATTCAGCACAAGAACAGAATATTAAAACCTATTAGAGAGAAGAAACAAACCACCTATAAAGGAAAACCCATCAGAATTGCAGCAAACTTCTCAACACAAGCCCTTAAATCTAGAAGAGCATGGAGCAAAGTATTTCAGTCCTGAAAGAAAATCGCTTCCAACCCAGATTGATGTATCCTGCAAAACTATATTTGAGATTTCATGGAGAAATCAGATACTTCCATGACAAAAAACAGACAAAATTTATGACCACCAAACCAAATCTACAAAGTATTCTGAAAAATATTCTAGAATGAGATAACAAAGACCACAATTCCAGAACACCAATAGAAAGAAGCCATCAGGAAAGGCAAGCAAAGAAACAGAGAGGAAAGACAGGGAACCAACAGCATGTAAATAATTAAACTACTACATATCAGTTATAACCACCAGTGTAAATGCTCTCAGTTCACCAATCAAAAGAAGCAAACTGGCAGGATGGTTCAAGAAACAAGATTCAACAATATGCTGCATACAAGGAACACATTTAACTCAAAAAGAAATTTGTAGATTGAAAGTCAAAGGATGGAAACCAATACTCCATGTGACAAGAACCTGGAGAAAAGTAGGGGTAACTATTCTATTTGCAGACAATGTGAACTTCAAGCCACGACTTATCAAAAGAGATAAAGAAGGTCACTATCTACTTCTTAAGGGAAAACTTCAAGAAGACACAATAATCATGAATATATATGCACCAAATACAGGTGCATCCAACTACATAAAACAAATATTAATGGACATGAAAATCAAATAAGCAATAATACAATTGTAATGGGAGGCCTTAATACACTGTCAAAAATAGATCAACCAGACAAAGAATCAACAAAGAAATAGCAGAACTCAACAAAACCTGTGAATAAATGGACTTAGTAGATGTCTACATAGTGTTCCACCACACAAAAGTCAGAATACACATTTTTCTCAGCTGCACATGGTTTGAGGATTTACACTTACATGCTTATGTAAATTTAAAGGAATTGAAATTCTCTCATGCATATTATCTGATTGTAGTGCAATGAAATTGAAAATCAATAGCAAAAGAAACCACAAAAACTCCAAAAACACATGGAAATTAAATAACACCCTACTGAACAACCAATGGGTCACAGATGAAATAAAAGAATAAATTAAACGGTATCTATAATTAAATGATAATGCTGATAAAACACACTGGAATTTATGGGACAAATTGAAAGCAGTCCTAAGAGGGAAATTTAGTGAAGTAAATTCTCATATCAGGAAAACAGAATGAGCTCAAATAAACAATCTAATGTTGACAACTCAGACTTCTAGAAAAAGAAAAACAAGTCAAGGCCAAAGCTTTTCTGAAGGAGGAAATTATAAAACTCAGAGCAGAAATTAATGCAATTGAGACTAAGAATGCAATACAGACAATCAATGAATTGAGTTGGTTCTTTGAAAGATGAAATAAAAATGATCAACCCTTAGCCAACCTGATCAAAAATAAGAAACAAAAGACTCAAATTCATGCAATTAGGAATGAAAAGAGTGAAATCATAACAGATCCTGTAGAAATTCAAATGATCATCAATACCTACTTTGAGAACCTTTATTCTAGTAAGATGGAGAACACAAAAGAAATGGACAGATTGCTAGGTACACATAAATTGCCAAACATGAATCAAGAATATATAAAAATTCTAAATAGGTATCAGTCAATGAAATAAAAAATATAATTAACAACTTACCAACAAAGAAAAGCCCGGGCCCTAATGGATTCACTGCTTAATTCTATACAAATTTAGAGATGATCTAATCACATTACTCCTCAAACTCTTTAATGAAATAAAAAAGGAAGCAATACTCCCAAACTCATTCCTAGAAGCAAGCACTACCCTGATAACAAAACCAGAGAAGGACCAAACCAAAAGAGAGAACTACAGGTCAATCTCCCTAATGGTCATATATGCATAAATCCTCAATAAGAGACTGGCAAACAGAATGCAGTAAATCATCCCCAGTATGCAAGGATGATTCAGCATACACAAATCAATAAATGTAATATAACATATTAACAGAACCAAGGATAAAGATCACATGATCATCTCAACAGATGCAGAAAAAGCATTTGACAAAACCCAATACCCTTTCATGATAAAAAAAAAAATCCTATAGAAAATTGAAATAGATGATCTTTATCTCAGTCTGATGAAAGCCATCTTTGACAACCAACAGCCAACATACTAAATGCTCAAAAACTGAAAGCTTTTGCTCTGAAATCAGGAATAAGACAAGGATGACCACTATCACCACTCCTATTCAATATAGTTCTGGAAAAATTAGCCAGAGTAGTTAGACAATAGAAAGAAATAAAAGGAATTAAAATAAGGAAAGGAAGGCCATTGAGACCAGTACCCAGTGCAGATGAGGAGAACCAGCCAGCCATGCCCCCCACAAGCCCACCCACCTCTATCAGGACTGGTAACCTGTGCAAGTGGGGAGAATCAGCTAGTCAAGTCCCCACACACCTGCCACCAGAGGAGAGTCTCGGAGAGACCACACATGTCTGGAGAAGCCCACCCTGCACCCCACTGACTCCCTGGAAACCTAGGTTAGGAGAAACTCATGTGCCTGTCTCATTCCCTTATACCACTGATGGGCAGCCAACATGGGAAATGCCTGAGACCCCACAACTGCCTTGCCAGGAAAATGTCAAGACAATGGAGCAAAAGACAATCTCAGACCTCCAGCCAACACCAAATAAGTCTAGGCGATAGAGACATGGAAGAAATTGGAAGTTGTACATCTGAAATTTCAGAAAGGATAGCAACTAAAGTAAAGAAACAGCTTCATGAGGCTGAAAAAATAATCAGATCAGAAATAATATCTCAGGTAGGAGAAGAAATGAAACATAATGAAAAACTTACTGAGCATATCTAAAGAAGACATAGATAAAAAAGAAGAGCATAGGAAAATGATGGAAACCTTGAATGAACAATATAGGAAGGAATTACAATGCATGAAACAGATTCAAAGAGATATCCAGGAAATTAAAAACTCCACTGAAAACTAGAAAAACTGCTTGAAAGAAACTGAAGACAGACTTTAAGACCTTGAAGACAAGATTGCAGCTAGCAATCATGAAAGGAAAGATGTCTTAAAAATAACAAGAAAACAGGAAATAACAATTCAATGGCTGCAAGATGATGCAAAGAAAAATGACTTAAGAGTGATAGGTATCAGCAAAGAAGCAAGGGTTAACACAAATGACATAAAAAGACTATTTGCAGAAGTAATAGCAGAAAACTTCCCAAGCATGGGAAAAGGATCTAGCATAGAGATAAGTGATGCATACGGAATTCCAACTAGCCATAACCAAAATAAATCTACACCCAGACATATAATAATCATGATCCCAGAAATTCAGCACAAGAACAGAATATTAGAGGCTGTTAGAAGAAAGAAACAGATTACCTGTGAGGGAAAACCCATCAAAATCATATCAAACTTCTCAACACAAACCCTCAAGAAGAGCTTGGAGGGAAGTGTTTCAAGTCCTGAAAGAAAACAACTTCCAACCCAGACTGATGTACCCTGCAAAACTATCATTCAAAATTAATATAGAAATAAGATACTTCCATGATAAAGAACAACTGAAGGAATTCATGACCACCAAACTAACCCTACAAAGAGTGCTGAAAGATATTCTAGAGAGAGATAAAGATGACCATGATTCCAGGAACAGCAGCAGAGGGAAATCGCCAAACCAGGTAGGCAATTGAATGGAGAAAAGTGAGGGGCCAATGGCAGGAAATAGCATGGCAGAGGTGAGCCAGAGCACGTTGGTCATAACCATTAATGTAGATGGCCTCAATTCACCAATAAAAAGAAACACAGACAGAGTGGATTAGGAGACAGGATCCATCAATATACTGTATACAAGAAACACATTTGACTCAAAAGGAAATTCATGGACTGACAGTCAGAAAAGAGAAGACAATGCTTCATTTGATCAGGACTCAGAAAAGAGCAGAGAGCTTGCCCATCAACCACAGAATATATAAGAAAGATATGGTATTTTTATACAATGGAAAGTTACTCAGTTATAAAGAAGGATAATCTCAAGGCTCTTGCAGGTAAATGGATGCAAATTGAGATCATGCTCATGGGCAAGATGATTCAGACTGACATGAGTGAACATCACATTGTCTCCCTAGTATAAAAAACTGAAGGAGTTAGTGGGATTTGAAATGTACCACGGATATCATGAAACTGAAAGAGGAGGAAACATCTAAAAAGGGAAACTGGTAGCCAATGTTAATTTCCTATTATCTTGTTTTGAAGTCCTGTATCATTTTCACTGTTTTTGTTTTGTTTGGTTCTGTTTTGTTTTCTTTGATTTTATTATGTCTGATGGTATGGGTGGCTAGTTTGAAGATAACAAGGTATAATATGGTAGCCATTGTTAATTTCCTATTACCTTGTTTTGAAGTCCCATATCACTTTCATTGTTTTGTTTTGCTTGGTTTTATTCCATTCTGTTTTGTTTGATTTTATTATGTCTGATAGTATGGGCAGCTATTTTGAAGCTAATAAGAAGCATTATGGTAGCCATTGTTGATTTCCTATTATCTTGTTTTGAAGTTCTGTATCACTTTCATTGTTTTGATTGGCTTTATTCTGTTTCATTTTGTTTGATTTTATACTCTTTAAAATAAAAAAAATTTAAAAAGGAAATGAAAAAGTTGCATTAATAATGCAAGAAGCTGCATTATTTGCACGTGGCATGATAGTCTACACAGAAGAACCTGAAAACTATACCAAAAGACTTCTAGATTTAATAACCAAATTCAGTCCCATAGCTGGATACAAAGTCGACACTCAAAAATCAATACCATTTCTGTACACAAATAACAAACTCACTGAGAGAGAAATTAAGGAAATAACTCCTTTCATGAGCACATCCAAAAAAATGAAACACTTGGGAATCACTCTAATGAAGGAAGTAAAAGATTTGTAAACTGAAAACTATAGTACTCTGCAAAAGGAAATCAAAGAAGATGTCAGAAAATGGAAAGATATCCCTTGCTCTTGGATAGGAAGAACCAACATTGTGAAAATGGGCAAAGTCCCAAACTTGTAATACAGATTTAATGTAATCCCAGTCAAAATATCATTCATATACTTCACATAATAACTGGAGAAAATGTTCCTAAAATCCATTTGAAACCAGAAGAGACCTAGAATACCAAAAACAATTCTGGGCAACAAAGGCAAGGCAAGAGGCATCACAACCCCTGATTGAAATTATATTACAGAGCTACTGTGATAAAATCAGCATGGTACTGGCAAAAAAAGCAAAATGAAACAAACAAACAAAAAAGAAAACACCAACCAACCAACCAAACAAACAAACAAAAAACAGACCTGAGGATCAATGGAATAGATTAAAAGATGCAGAAACAATTCCAAACATATTCTGTCACCTTATATTTGACAAGGGAAACAAACATGCTCATGGGAAGATAGTCTCTTTAATAAATGGTGGTGGAAAAACTGACTTGCCACATGCTGAAGACTACAAATCAACCCGTATCCCTCACCAGGCACTAAGCTAAAATCAACATAGATCAAAGATCTAAATATTAAGAAAGAAACACTAAATCTGCTGGAAGAGAGAATAGGTAAAACTCTTGAAGACATAATTGTAGGCAAACTTTATGAACAAAACCTTGATTGCATGAGAAATACTACAAAGAATGAACAACTGGGATCTCATCTTATTAAAAAGTTTTTGCACAACAGAAGAAAGCACCAACAAAGTGATAAGACCACCTCCAGAGTGGGAAAAAATTCTAGCCAGTTGTTCCTCAGACAAAGGACTAATATCTAGAACATATAAAGAATTTTGAAAAAAAATCAGACCTCCCACATTTAAAGACCAAATCCAAATATTGGCATCAGATAAATAAATACACATTTCCCTGATGAAGAAGTACAAATGGCAAATAAATACATGAAAAAAATGTTCAGCATAACTAGACATATGAGAGATGCAGATTAAAACAAGGCTACAATTCCATGTCATTCCAGAAAGAATGGCTATTTTCAAGAAATCAGCCAATAACTCTCTTTTTATCCACTCTGATTCACTGAGGGCAGCTATCCACAGAGCCATGAATAGTCTAGCCTGTGATATGACATGATATTAACAAATGCTTGTTGGAGGAAAAAAGAAAAGAAACCTATTGGCCACATAAATAAGCACTTATAAAAGTAGACTTGGTGATGCCAGAAGAAGTTAGAATAAGATTTGGAAGCAAGGCTCATTGCACATCTTTCTGACAAAGTGGAAAAGTCGGGGCTAAAAGATTGCTGACTCCATGAACATAGGATGTTCCCTCAGTGGAGTAGCTGAAAAGGCTTACCATTCTAATAACCCATGTTTTCTTTTTGTTTCATTACATTTGAAAGCAGCTGTAACTAGACTCTGGCAAAGGGTGAATCCAGAAGTATAGTATGTTCATTATAGTGAACATATAAAGGATGAACAGTGCCACTTTTTCTCAGTTTGATACGTGAAATGCTATAGAGTTTATGTTTAAATACTGAAGCGTTATTGTGAAAAAGAGATTGGGCTTTTCTATGTGACACTTCCCCTCTCCACCCAGCAAATGATAACTAGGGACAGTGGGTGGAAGTTATGAAGGGAAAAAACTTAATGGACATCAGACAGAATTCGCTAGGGGCAGAACTGTCCGAAGAACGAATGAGCTGCTTCATCAGCCAGTGAGTAGTTCGTTAGCCAAGTATTCAGTGACGCTGCTCTTTCACATGTGTGATGGTGGAAGGAGGCATTGTCCTCACTGATCTCTAACATCCCTTCTGCCTTAAAATTTGATTTGTTGTCAAAGTAACTGTTTTCATTCTTTTCATGCAGAGAGTGAGCTAAAAGTGAATGGGAGCCATCAATACCAAGAGATCTCCATCAACTCCAACACAGTTATAGAATGTAGCATCTTGTCCCAGCGTACTAGGAACCTCCAGTTAGCCATCATTTGGTATTTTTCTCCCATTTCCACTAGTACATCTTGGCTGAAGATCTTGGAAATGGACCAGACCAATGTTGTAAAATATGGGGATGAATTTCACACCCCACGGAGAAAACAAAAATTTCACTCTGCAAAAATTTCCCAAAACTTGTTCCAGCTGCACATTCTGAGTGTAGAAGACAGCGATCAGGGCATGTATTACTGTGCTGTGGAGGAATGGCTCCTGTTTACAAATGGCACTTGGCAGAAACTTGGAGGAGAGAAGTCAGGACTGACAGAATTGAAGCTCAAACCCACAGGTAAAATTTGCGAGTGTATGAGCACATGTCTTTCTGTAGAATACTCACCTTCTCTTGGACAGCTTCTATAGAGTGTTTATGTGGAAGTAAAAATGTGTTTTGGAGTCACAGGACTACTGTCCACCTACAAAGGACTACAGGACTTGGTAGCCCACCAGTGGGTGGAGGTCACCCCATTAATCTGGGGCTTTGAGGAGCTCAAAGAGGAACAAGATCCTTTGCATAGATTTGCTTATCAGCCTGGCCACCTGGTCCATGCAGCTACCCAGGGTATGGTATCTCCAGATCTCTATAATAACAAGCTGTGTCACTCCAGTGGGGCTCTACTATAATTTGGCAGAGAACAAGTAATCCGAAGCATATTTCTCCCACTGTGAACAGAAACTGTACAACTCTATGGGGATGTGTGGAGAAATTGCTTTTCAACATTTGGCTGCCTAAACATAAGGCAAATAAGAGTAGTTAACTGTTGGAATGGCTTACCGAGGGAATCTCCTCTTCCTCAGGAGATCTTTAAAAATGTAATGGAAGTTCCATGCATCCACACTGCTCTAAGAGTGCTGCCGCCTACATGTGGACATGCTTGGTTAGCACTCTAAGCACTGGTTAGGTCACCGCTACTGTTGATTAAAATTAAATGAATGTCACAGTTAAGGCTTGGGAATTGGATGAGATCCAATAACATAATGCAACTAAGTTGATGTATTTTGGCACTTACATTACTATTTTCAAGGTAATGACAAAAAATAAGTTTATATGAGGCAATAGGAATGCAAAGATAAATAAGGCAGAGCTCTTGCCTTTAAGGCGCTTGCTGTCTGTGGAAGCAGCGGGGGCAGAGCAATAGCTTAGTATAAGGATCTCTTCCTGCTGTTCTGGCTCCCCTTTTCCTTCTTGGGGCCCTCTTGCTGTCTTTGCTAAAATGAGTGCTCCTCAGGGCTACATCCTTGGCCCTTCTGCTTCCTATTCTCTGCTTTCCTGAAAACTATCTTGAACATTTCTCCAGTTTCAAATACTACCTTTGAGATGACAGCTCTGGGTCTTTATGTGTAGCCCTTATTTTTTGAGCTCCAGGCCTTTATACCTAATCTCCAGCTACATATTTGTATGTGGATGCTCCAGAGACCCTCATCCTGAGCCTGCCCCAATTGCATTTATGATCCCTGCCAACCTACAGTCTCATTTATAATATTTCCGTCCTCTGCATCGGTGTGACTGCCATTCCTATCTCAAAATCTGGACGGTGCATACACGTTCCTTTTTAGGAGGTAGCGACTTCTTGGCTCAAGCTAGTACTCCTCATGTAGAAACACAGGCTCAGTGTTGTTAGATCTTTTATTACATCAAGAAATTTTGGCAATCCTGTTTTTTTTTTATTACATCTCTCAATTTGAAACCATTTGCAAGTAAGCAAATTCTTTTGAAATACAGAGGGTATCAAACAAAAACTCTGAGTGAGGTGTGACTGTTGGGTTGCCACTTGTACACCACAGATAAGGGAATGAACTACTGAAAGAGGTTCCAGGGAAAGATACTCAGATGGGTTGGTCAGAATTGGGGTAGGAAGAATTTTCTCTGAGGTCAAAGGAAAAATTTCAAGAAGAAACTAGACTTTAGTAACAAAAACCACCAAGAGGACAAAAAAAGACTGGAGGGTTCCTTGGGCTAGAAAACTGGACCTGGCCAAGTCTCACGATGGCATTGGAAGCCAGGTTGCAATAAAATAGGAAGTAACTTGAGGTGGGAAAATAGTTTCATATAAACCAGTATTTTACGTGTTTCTCCAGGAAAGAAAGGAAAGAGTAAACTAAAAAAAATGGCCCAAGATCAAAGTTGTTTTTAAAAGACAAATTACATGCATTTGTAATGGAGTTGGAAATTTAATGTACATTATAATTTCTTTATTTGTTTGATTACTTTGGATATCATTCCAAGTCTTCATCTGCTAGTTAGTGTGTGTGGGGGCGGGGGAGTGTATGTCAAAATCTGTTTAAGACATATTCTGATCCAATAATTTAAATAGTTCCTGTGGGTGCTATTTTAACACTCATATCAAAATCCTCAGTCTCTCAAATAACCTTTTCTGCCTCTGCATCTGTACTCCAGATACTCTCTCGGTGTGCTGGAGGAAGATAATTTGCCATGGACAAGGGTTAGTGGCATAATATACAACTTGAAGGGGTGCTGGAAGCTTTGCATAAACCCTCTGGGAAACTGAAGAGGAAGTTGACCAAGGAGAAGTCAAAGCAGCAGTTCAGAGGACCTAGCTGAAGCTGGGTGATTTTCAGAGGCAGGGTCTGTTGAGTAAGAGGGGAAGAGAAATGGCTGGTTTGACTTGTAACAAAGAATGTTCAGGAAAATGTGAAAAGAATGGACAGGGATCAAAGAAACTGTTAAAGATGAAAGGTGTGATGTCTAAAGAATACCAGATGGGATCTCCCCAGTGAGAACTAGAGTTTTCAGATGGGGAGTTGCATCTGAATGTCCAACTTACAGTTGCTTTGTCTTCTAGGAAGCAAAGTACATATCTCCAAAATTTACCTGATGGAAAATGCCACTGAGCATGGAAATGTGGACATCCACTGCATCTTTGAAGGCTCAAGGGACTTGACCGCCCTGTACTCTGTGACATGGTTCTGGAGCAGAGGAGACACTAGGCATCATGTGCTGGCACACCTGCAGCATGACGGCTTGCTGGAGTATGGGGATGAGGGGCTCAGGAGACACCTGCACTGCTACCGTTCATCGCCTACAGACTTTGTCCTGAAGCTGCATGAGGTGGAGGAAGAGGATGCTGGAATGTACTGGTGCAGTGTGGCAGAGTGGCAGCTGCATGGTCACCCAGCCAAGTGGGTCAACCAAGCATCAGACAAGTCACAGTCGGTGGTACTCAGAGTGCTGTCTTCAGGTAACTAGTGGTTACTCTGCCACAGGCTCATGGTCAGGAGAATATTTGATTCTCTTTGTATGCTTTCCTCCCAGCCATGATTTCCTCTTCTTCAAGGTGAAGATGACTTCCAAATTCCCTAAAAAAGATGACTTTGAGCTGGGCATTGGTGGTGCATGCCTGAGCCAGGAGGATCACTGTGAGTTTGAGGTCAGCCTGGGCTACAAAGTGAGTTCAAGGCCAGCCTAAACTGTATAGTGAAACCCTGCCTCAAAAAAGACCAAAAAGAAAAAGAAGAAGAAGGAGAAGGAAGAAGAGGAAGAGGAAGAGGAAGAGGAGGAAGAGGAAGAGGAAGAAGAAGAAGAAGAAGAAGAAGAAGAAGAAGAAGAAGAAGAAGAAGAAGAAGAAGAAGGCAGCTTTACTATCTCTCTCAGTAGCAGTATATCTGAACCAGGTCTACTTGAGGCTTAGGAAATAGATATTTAAATAACAGGTGCCTCTGTCTGATCTTTTCTGTCTTTCTCCTTCCAAACAAAAAAGCTATCAACATCATGTCCTTTTAAATATTCAAATAATGTGTGAATCAGACATTCTTACCTCTTGATAATCTTACAATTTCAGAAAGCTGTTTAGTATTGAGAATGAGAATGAAAGCTAAATGATGATTTTACATTTTAATCTGACTGAACCAGAATTGGTTACATCTGTTTGGAAAATACTTCCCTAGTCAAAAAAGAAAAAACAAGCCGGGTGTCATGGCACACACCTGTAATCCCAGCACTTGGGAGGCTGAGGCTGGAGGATCACTGTGAATTTGAGGCCAGCCTGGGCTACAAAGTGAGTTCAAGCCTAGCCTGAAATGCACGGTGAAACCCTGTCTCAAAAAGAAAAAAAAAAAAAAGAAAGAAAGAAGAAAAAAATAAAACCAGAACAACCTTTCTCAATCAATAAGTAAGTAATATCCTCCTTGTACCTTTCTCAATCAATAAGTAAGTACTGCCCTCCTTGTCTCTCTCTGTACTCAAACAACAACAACAACAACAACAAACTCAACCAGGACTTTGATAGTGATGGTGATATTAAGCCTTTCCCTATTACAACAAATACCTGGCATAATCAACTTATAAAGATGAAAGGTTTATTTGGCTCACAATGGTAGAGATTGAAGTTCATGATCAGTTGGCCCTGTTCTTTTGAGCCCGTAGCAGCACATCATATTGGGAGTATTTAGCAGAGCAAAATCATTCACTTCATGACTAGGAAGCAAAAGAGAGAAAGAGGGAGAGACTATAGTTCCACTATCACCTTTTAAGGACATGTCCCTAATGACCTAAAGATATTCTACTAGGTCACATCTCCTAAAATCTCCATGGCTTCCCAATAGAGAATGAGCTTAACCATGTGGACCTTTGGGGGACATTTGCTATGCAACTATTTGGTCTGTCTCTTCTCACTGTGCCTTGAAAGATATCAAGGGAGAAAGGAACATATTTACAGACTCCAACAAGGAGGGCAGCTACTCAAAGACCCTTGGTCAAACAATGACCTTCCTCTATGTAAGGTCATCCTTCTCAGTCAGGCATATCACAGGTATTTGTTAGGCATGTGTTAGTAATAGAAGCAAAACTTTCTCCATAGACCAGTAAATCTTCTTGGTGACCAATAACTAGCTACAGCCCCTGCCAGTTCATTTTCTTAACTATCTTGTTCCAGTGAGGTTCAAGGAAAAGATGAGAGATGAATGATATAGCTATACTTCATACAGAAAAGGGCCATTGGAATAGAGTGGTGGGTTTAGTGCCTTACATCAAAAAGGGTAAATGAAGGTGAGATTCCCAAGACTCCAGGTGGCTTTCATGACATTTCTTAGGAGACCAAGAATGTTATTGAGAACATATAACAACTCCTCAGAAGTAGAAACGGCTGCATCTAAGCCACACATGGGCTTCTCGAGTGGCCAAAGTTACATGATTTGTTCCTTGGAGTGCCATCATCTTCATCTGTGTCTGACAATTGAACCCATTGTCTCTCTACAATTGAGCTACATCCTCAGTCCTTTTTCTTTTTTATTTTGAGATAGACTCTCGCTAAGTTGTCCAGACTGGGCATGAACTTGCAATCCTTCTGTCTCAACCTCCCAAACAGCTAGGACTATAGGCATGTGCCATAGCATCCAATGTCAGCTCCATGTCATTCTTTAACAGATTTTTTTTTCTCCTAAGTACCCAGGCAGAATTCTTTTCATTCCAACAGTTATAGGAAGTTCCACACCGCTGAGCACATTCCATACATGTTTTTCCACTGGAATTCATATAGGTTCTATAGAATCAGCAGCTTTTGCAGTAAAATAAATAGACAATAACTGTGAGAAGTATATATTGTGTGACTAGAAAGCACATCTCCTCTGAGGCAGTTGAGGTCCTTCATTTTATATACAATATAGTTAATCTCTGTGGAATCCTTGCAAAACAGGAATAAGGTTTTAAAAGATGAACTCTGGAAAGAAAACATTAAAAATTGAGCAGTGTTTTGTATTCTTCACAACCAAAAAAGCTCAAAAGCCTGTGCCATGACCCACTGAGGATTCTCAGCAAGACTCATATCAAGGATATCCAAGAAAATCCTTGTAACATAGCATCTGGGTTCCACCACCTCTCTGTTCCTTCTAATGTGGGGGGCAGTCTGGGGTGATGAAAAATCTCCAGAGGTTAGAGTCAGATAAGCCTCAGCTCAGATCACAGCTTTACCATCTACTAGCCATGAAATCACATCGTAGTTACTTGAGTTCTCAAAGCCTCAGCTTTCTCAGATAATGAGGTTCTTCATACAAGTGTTTTTAATATACCTAGGGCAGTTCCTGGGATGTTATAAGTACTAAAAATGTGTGAACCCCTCTTTCCCTTATACCTCCAAACATGCTACACACAGGCATCTACATACCATATATGTGTATACATATATCCATCTATGTGACAAAGTAATTTGTTTGATAAATATATTAGGTTCTGAGAACATAAAAATCTGTATGACAAAAAAAAGAGAAAAATAATGTATGATGGAGCATGTTCCCACAGAGTTTGTAGTCTAGTAGGGGAGTCAAATCCAACATGATAGGTATCCTCAATAAGTGTCCCCAAGATGCGAAGGAAGACCTGAGCTACGGTGAATACCTGTGTGGGGAGGAGATCTGGGAAAGTGCTTTCGGGTATGGAACCTTCAAAAAAGGAGGAAATGTAGTTTAGAGAAAGGAAAAGGTAGGCAATATGATAAAAAGGCATGAAACTTCATGTTATATTTAGAAAACTTCAGTAGTTGAGACTGGCAAGAGATGAGACTAGTAAAGTGGGGGGGACACAGCTCTCAAATGTGTCCAGTGTACAAGGCTAAGGAATTGCACTTTAACATGTCAACTATGGGGTGTTACTGAACAAGTCCAAGGAAAGTGCATCGGATTTACATTTTAGAAAGTTCCTACAGGGAGTAGTATAAAAAATAAATAGTGGAAAGGCAGACAGAGCAGGGAGAATGATTCAAAATTGAAAAACCAAGATGAGACAAGATGAAGGCCTGAGCAAAGGCAGTGTCAGTGAGACTGTGAGAACAAGAATTAGGTATTAGGAGGTGTGATCTTCAGGTTTTAGAGACTGGTTAGATATATGCAGGCAATGAAAGAACAGCAGAGAGAAAATCAAGAATGGGTATTTGGCTTAGATAGATAATGGGCCATTCACCAAGCAAAATGATGCAAGAGAAAGCTTTAGCGGGAGAGATCACTCCAAGTTTGAATAATTTGATCTGGATGTGAGCTTGGAGTACCTGTGAGTTAGACAGAATGTGTCAGATAGACATTGGAACTTCCAAATGGGATCTGCCCCAGAATTGTACATTAGGAGTCATTGGTTTGTAGCCAGTAATGATCCTCAAGGATGGACCTTGAGATAGACACTGTTTATAAGGGGGATGAAGAAGCAGAGCCTATGATGGGGTCTGAAGAAGCAGCTAGGAAGTAGGAGGAGAACCTGACTTTGGTGCTATCACAGAAAT
>RJWT010029539.1:0-14897 GCA_004365215.1 Cuniculus paca | reverse complement strand
CGGCTCATGCTCCGCGCTGGGGTCCCTGGCTGGCGGGCGCCTCTCAGGTCTGCTCCTCCGCGAGGGTCCTCCGCGCCTGGCTCTGGCTCTCCGCGCCGCTCCACGCCTCTCCTCGTCGCAGGCTCGCTACCTCCCTCCCTTCTCGCGCGCTCGCTCTCACCCGCCGCCAGCCCAGGGGGAAGCTTCCCGAGGGCCCGCCCTCCTGCCGTTCCTCTCGCCTCCTCCAGCTCCTACGCGGGCCCGCACCCCACCTGTCCCGCCTCTGCCTAGCCCCGCCCCGGCACAGGTGGGCTCCGCCCCCGAGCACCCAGCGGGAGGGGAAGAGCCCCTTGGGTCCCAACGCGTAGCGAGAGGTGGGGCGGGACCACAGGTCAACCGTGCCAAGCAGCCTGGGGATGGCGGGGGATGAGGAAGAGGACGAGTTGTGATCTGGACTCTGACCGCGGGAAACCGAGTCATCACCCAGGCGCCTGAGGGTGTTTCTCGCAGGCAGAAAAGTGGAGTGAAGGCGGCGGGTTGGAGTTTAGGTGACTCCTGTGACTGTGGCTTCAGGGCTTTTTGTTGCATACAACTTCCTTGCTTGGGGAACCCAGAGTAGACATATTAGTTGAGAAGCAATGAACACTTAATTTAGCCACAGCTGTGTCTACCAGATCAGTTTGAAGATCTTCCTTCCCGCCTCAGCCTCAGGTCTGTCTGAGAGGCACGGGGAAAGTCATACCGCCCCAGGGGACTCCAGCAACTAGTTTTCCCCCATTCTGGAATGCAATAACTGTTGAAAGAGAATACATGGATGTTGGAAGCTTCTGAAGAATTGAAAACCGAACAGACAACTGGGGAGTGTACTCAGTTGTAAAGCACCTGCTTAAACCACGAAGGAGGCACTGGGTTCAGTCCCCAGCAAGCAGCATGGGGGTAGGGAGGTTGCTCTGAAGCGTTGAGAAGATCATCACTTTTTATATATATATAGTCTGCATTCCAGTTCTCACCTTCAGGAAGTAAAGCATTACTATCTGACTTAAATTAGATAATCAAAGTCCAAAGGGGCTGCTGGAGGTCATTCAGGTAATGATATAATTTTCTTTTCCACTCTTGCCTGGAGAAAAGTCAGAAGACTATGGAGAAACTGGAAGATCAAAAGTATCCCTGAACATTTTCAAATCAAGTGTACAGTGTAGCATGCAAATATTGGGAAGATAGAGGTCCGCAGCAATAAATACTATGTTTTCCTTCTCTCCTCTAGCTCCATGCTTCTGCTGCCCTAACCCTTCCACCATCTCCTCTGTCTCCAGATGGCCTTGATAGAATCCTGT
Source organism: Cuniculus paca (assembly GCA_004365215.1). Lineage (NCBI taxonomy): Eukaryota > Metazoa > Chordata > Mammalia > Rodentia > Cuniculidae > Cuniculus > Cuniculus paca. The sequence goes on along the minus strand of RJWT010029539.1, from coordinate 13,584 downwards.
TATGTGTCCATATACCTGCGCAAAAATACTTAGTGGCGCCCCAGTGCTCACTGACTAAAATGTTTGAGGCAGGGCAATCACAAGTTTGAGCCCAGTAAGACTGTGTTTCAAAATTTAAAAAATAAAAAAGGTCAGGGATGTAACACCATGCAAAAGCCCTGAGTTCAATCCCAGTACCAGAAAGATACATTGATTAAATTAAATACAAACTATAAATCTGAATTTAAAGACTTCCAAAATATTTCCCATCTTTATATGACCTTATGAAACCTACCACAACTAAAATAAATGTTATTCACTGTCCTCCAGCATGCTTTGCTTTGGGTATTTTTAAAAATGGTATTGGGGATTGAACCCAGAGTCTCACCCAGGCTAGGCAACCACTTTACCACTGAGCTACATTCCCACATTTTCTTTTCTAATTGATCAAGTTTAATCCTTTCTCTAAGGTACATTTCAGAGTCTAGAAAGCTTTCTCGAACAGAGTGTAGTGCTCTATGCCTGTAGTTCCAGCTCCTCAGGCTGGGACAGGAGAACCATTAGTTTGATACCACCCTGCAAACAATTTAGCTAGACCCTAAATAAAAAAAAAGACAGGATGTAGCTCAGAATTAGAGCATTTGCCTAGCATGCACGAGGTCCTGGTTTCAGTCCCAGTAACCACAAAAAGAAAGAAAAAGAAACCTTTTTTAGAGCCATCCAACCCTAAACAACACCTTCCTCCTGGAAATGTAGTAAAACTTGTCATTTATCTTTCATGTTGAGACTTAACTTTAAATATGATTCTTGTTTTCTCAGTTTTACCTTAAGACTTCAAAAGTGGGAACTTTGCATTCCTGGCTTGTAGTACACTGTAACACTGGTAAAGTCTGAGGATGACGGTAATGCTTCGAGCAAACATCTCCCAGAATGTTCAGAAGAATTCTCTGGCAGATCCAAAGGATAATTATTTAGTAGAAGCCCTTGGGAAATCTGTGACATTCCAGGAACTATGCAAGCCCTTCTTTCCGAGTCCATCACAGGAGCTGTGAGCGTGTACAAGTACGGCTGTCACATAAGAAGTGACCTGGGCCCCTCTGACCGGAGTCTCTCACAGGAATCCACACAACTGGGTGTTAGGCAGAGTCATTGTAACACTTTGTCATGGAGATAGGTGGCAGTCCCACCATGACTTTCCTGGAGACTGGCCCTCCCAAGAAAACTTGCAACCAGTTCATTCAACTAAATAGTCTAAGGAACTGATAGAAATATAAAATAAGAAATGTACTGTTTGGTTGAGGATGAAAGATATCAACAGAAGAAGAAATTAGACGTTTTTTTCTCAGTAATGGGAATTAAATGCAGTACATTCTGCCGCTGAGCTCCATCTCCAGCCCCTGCCTTTTTTTGTTTTTGTTTTTTTGTGGCACCGGGGATTGTGCTGGCCAGGCAGGCTCTTAGGCCACTGAGCTAAATCCCCGGCCCTTGTCTTTTTGAGACAGCATCTCACTATGCTGTTCACACTGGCCTTGAGCTCACTTTATAGCCCAGGCTGGTCTCAAACTCGAAACGATCCTCCTGTCTCAGCCTCCCAAGTGCTGGGATTACAGGTGTGCACCACCAGGCCCGGCTCAGCCCCTGCCTTTTAATTTTGATTTTAAGACAGAGTCATGCTAAGTGACCCAGACTGGTCTCCAATTTTCAATCCTCTTGCCCCAGCCACCCAAGCAGCTGGTATTGGAGGCATGCACTATCATACCCAGCAAAAGCAGATAGTTTAAAGGCCAAATTTCTGGTACAAGCAGTAAATTGCAAAGAAATTCAGAGGAGGAAAGAGATCACCCTGCACTCTTCAGTTTTGTGCCCCTCTTCTCAATTCTACTTTAGTTTGCTTTGTTTTGCTTCTGGGGATGGAACTCATTGCCTGTGTATGCTAAGCAGTGCTATACTGCTGAGCTTCATCCCCAGCCCCTTATACCGTTCTCATACTTTCTTGGCTTATGATTGGGTGGGAGTAAAGAGGCCAGAAAATTTCTTGTGGCTCTCCTGTTTCTCTCCTTTCTCTTTGCATCCTTGGCACTGAGATACCCCTTGCAATCAGACCCTGCTTGCTCCATATCTTTTTCTCCTTCCTCCTCATCTTCCTCTTCCTCTTCCTCTTCCCCCTCCTCCTCCTCCTCTTCTTCTTCTTCTTGTTTGTTTGGTGCTGGGAATCAAACTCAGGACCTCACTCATGCTTGCCAGGCAGGCATTGTGCCACTGAGCTATATTCCCAGCCCCACCCCCCTTTTTTTTTCGTGTAGGGTCTCACTATATATCACCAGCTAGCTTCAAATTTGTGATCCTTTTGCCTTAGCCTCCCAAGCAGACGAACGAAGAGTCACAAGCGTACAACCAACCCAAAGGCAAGTGAAAGCAGCTGCATTTATCGAGGTTCACAGGAAGTTGTACTCAGGACAACTGTGATAGTTAACTGTTGTGTCAATTTGAGTAAGAAAGTCCAGCTGATTGGTTCGGCATAGTTCTGGGTGTGGCTGAATGAATTTACTGAAAATGGAAGACCCACCCTGGGGTGTAAGCGGCACCAACCAATAGGTGTGCAACCTGGCTGGAATAAAAGTGGAAGAAAGAAGGAAGTCTTACTTCTGCTTCTTTGGAGGAGCTCCAGTCTTCTCCTCACCTGTACATCCTTCTTCTAGCTCCAGACCTTCAGCCTTTGACTGGATCCTTCAGATCTCCAGTGTGCAGACAGTCCTTTCGCACTCTCCCACACCTGATTCTGAAGGCAGCCATTGCGAGCCTACCTTGTAAATCCTTATATATTTATGTAAGCTCTAGTAAGCACTGACTGATACAAGCACAAACAGAAAAGTAGAACCAGGGTGACAGGATAGCAAAAATACTGCACACAGTAACAGTAACAGTCCCCAAACAAATCAGGCTTTCAGAATTTCAGGTGCCTTCCCTGAATCTTAGGTGTGATTGACAGGAATGATTGACAAGGTGTTGAGTCATCTCAGGTGCTCTCAACATGCATACTTGTCTCAGAATTCACTCTGATCTTAATTACATGCATGACGTGTAGTACATATTTATGAATGCTTAATGAGGTTTGAGTAGGATGAAGGAGATCATCAGTGCATGTACCATCACCTAGAGCATCAGAAATCCCCTAAGTTGTTATATTATTTTCTACCTCTCTTAGGAAAGTGGAAGGAGGAATGGCCTTAGGGTGTTGTTTAAAATTAAATGGGTGGACCGGAATAACTTTTGTTTCTTACCATACTACTATGCCTGCCCCCCTTTTAATTAGCACATGTTTGTGATACATAATGATACACGCCTCATGGGGAGTTGGCACACACACATATCACGGGCTGGCCCTTTTTGACTTAGAATGATATCACATTGTGGGGAGGGACTTGGATTTTAGCATCCAAATTCCTTTCCCAGCCCTGAATTTCAGGGCTAAGTGTGTATACAGACTTGAGGTATTCATTGTGGCCCAGCTGGATGGCATGATATATTGTCACCAGTGTCTCTTCATTGTCATGTCAATTTAACTGGATACTCACTAGTTCTTTGATGGTTTTCACTGTCCTCTCGCACTCCCACATTGAGCTGAGAACATCCCTGGTTCACAGACTGTATTTGAGAGGAACATCTGTGAGGCTATTTGGGAAAGACTGTCTGGTCTTTGGGTTGGCAAGCATGTCAGAGTCAGGGCAGGTCAAACCACAAAGGTTCTTCTCCTCCAGCTTCAGAGGCTTTGTAAGAGAGGCCAATGCAACTCTAAATTGGTCCAAGATTAGCACTTAGCATGCACAAGGCCCTGGGTTCAATCCCCAGCAATAAATAAATAAATAAACAAACAAACAAATAAGGGTCTAGTAACCTGGAGGTAATGTGGTAGAACTGCTGTATCCAATGTAATTCTTTTTCTGGTTGATCTACAGGGATCTCAAAAGATGTCAAGTAGTAAATCTTGTGACCCTGTCCCTCCCTTCCCATTTCCTCAAACCTGACATCTACATTATAAGGTAGCACCTTTTTTTTTTTTTCCTTTTTGTGGCACCAGGGATTGAACTCATGACCTTTTGCTTGCCAGGCAGGCACTTAGGCCGCTGAGCTAGATCCCCGGCCCTGGTGTTTTGAGACAGGGTCTCACTATGCTGTTCAGGCTGGCCTTGAGCTCACTTTGTAGCCCAGGCTGGTCTTGAACTCGCAATGATCCTCCTGCCTCAGCCTCCCAAGTGCTGGGATTACAGGCGTGAGCCACTATGCCCGGCTCAGAACACTTTTGCATTTACACATGTGTCCTGTTTCTCATAACCACATGGCAGCATCAGGAAAAGTAACCCCCTCTGGTAACAGGCAAACTTTGCGACCCTGGAAGTCCTCAAGCTGACCAGCAAATGACAAAATCAGAACAAGAACCAGATCTTTAGACTGCTGATCCTCTTTCCATTGTACCCAGAGACCGCTTCTTTCTCTGACCTGATCTTCTGATCTATTTATCTACCAATGTTTACTCTCCCTCTTCTCTTTCATTTTGTAAGCTCCTCTGCTATTCAAATGCATTTCATTGAGATTCCTGGTAGTAGAAATTCTGATGATAAATGAGTGTCTCTGGATCATCATTAAACCAACATTTTACTCCAAGACATGGTGGACTGAGTTCCTTTTCTCTGAGACAATTCCTAAGAGCAAAAAAACAGTGCTGGAGGGTCAGGGATTTAGCTCAGTGGCATGAGTACCTACCTGCCTGGCAAGTGCGAGGTCATGAGTTCGATTCCTGGTATCAAAAACAAAACAAAACAAACAACAACAACAAAAAAAACCACAGTGCTGGAGTGCCAGGGTCACTGTGACAAGCAATTATTTATCTCCCTCAAGTCATGCAAATCATTTATATGGAAGCTACTGGCTTCATTGATTCCATTGTTCAGATGAGGATGTAGGTTCAGAGAGGTTAAATGACATGCTGATGCCCATGTAGGTGGCCCATGTGTGTCTCAGATGGAACCCAACTCAGGCATTCAAACTCCAGATCCAGTACCTTTTTTATTCCTCTTTGGTGCATGACTCTCTTGGAAGTTCCCCTGGAGAAATAAATTCACCTTGGAAACTCTGAGCTCACTTTTAGCACGTGCGTAACTCACTCAGCCACAAGATAATTTTCGTTCCTTCCCTCCTCGCCCTCATTAGTGCTGCCTGCTCTTCTTTTTTATTGACAGCTTTTCTTCTGTGCCTCCTTCTGAGTTACTCATCTACTGATCTATCTGCAGAATTTGCTTCTTTGAGGATCAATCCCAGGAAAGTGCGAAAGAGGAAACCTTCACTGAATACATCTGTGTGTGTGTGTGTGTGTGTGTGGGGTGCTACTAGGAGTTGAACCCCAGGGGCACTAAGCTATATCCTCAGTCCTTTTTATTTTTTTACTTTGATCCCACTAAGTTTCGAAGGCTGTCTTTGAACATGTGATCCTCCTGCTTCGTCCTCCCAAGTGCTAGGATTACAATCATTGAATACTTCTCAATGTCTTCTCTTGCCTTCCCATGCAGTCAGACCCTTCTGTCTAGGGGGGGAAAATATGATAGAGCCGGGCGTGGCGGCTCACGCCTGTAATCCCAGCACTCGGGAGGCTGAGACAGGCGGATCGTTGTGAGTTGGAGACCAGCCTGGGCTACAAAGTGAGCTCAAGGCCAGCCTGAATGGCATAGTGAGACCCTGTCTCAAAAACACCAGGGCCAGAGATCTAGCTCAGCAGCCTAAGTGCCTGCCTGGCAAGCACAAGGTCGTGAGTTCAATGCCCGGTGCTGCAAAAAAAAAAGAAAAGAAAAATATGACAGAAACTCTGTTGAAGCCTCAAGCTTTAGTCCTATACAGTTTTGCATATTAGACTGGGAAACAGATGAGGACATACCATCTCTGCAGAAACGTGTAAGACTCTAGAGATTCTAGATTCTAGAGAGTCAAAGGAACCAGATAAAGGAAGTCAAAGAGGAGAAAGCAGAGATGCTATGCTGAGGGTCAAAATCAAGTTCACTAGCTAGGAAAGCTCTGGGAAGCTCACAAAGGAGAGTTCCAGACTCAAACTCCAGTCCTCGGTGAACCATGAGGTTTAGTCCAAACCAGAACTGGGTGCTTTAAAGTTCTAAGTTCAGCAGTCTCTTGCTCGATCTTGCTTCCTTTTCCAGTCTGCAGTGTGAATGCCTCCAAATTATTGCAACTACGCTTTCTGTCTTTCTCCTTCAGGGAAAAGGATTCCCCAGCAAGTCAAGAGGCAATTATCCAAGTAAAAAAATTAACTTTAGCTTGTTCAAGCTTTTCAACTGAGTAATAGCAATTATTTTCCTCCACTCAGGTATGCTCTGTTGCTGAGAAACCTACACAGGGACAAGTGAAAGGTATTTTTTTTTCCTATGGCGTTGGAGATCAAACCTGGGACCTTAGTTCAGGCTAAGCAAGTAACTCTACTTTTGAGCTATACTCCCAACCCCAGAAAAACACTCTTGAATGCTCTTTAGTTGGTGTTGAAAAAGAAGCTAAATGAGACTTCCTTAAAGTACCAGTTTATCGCTCTCTCACAAAACTACTTAAATGACCAGGGGTATAGCTCAGTGGTAAAGGCCTGGTCTGTCATGCTTGGGGCTCTAATTCCATCCCCAGTGACACACACACACACACACACACACACACACACACACATGGCCAAGGGTGCTGGCTCACACCTGTTATCCCAGCTACTCAGGAAGTTGAGGCATGAAGATCACAAGTTCAAGGCCAACCTGGGCAATTTAGTGAAACTCTGTCTCAGAACAAAATATAAAAGGGGCTGAGGCCAGGCATGGTTCCACATGCCTGTAATCCCACCACTTGGGAGGCTGAGGCAGGAGGATAGCCCTGACTTTGAGGCCAGTCTGGGCTACATAGCGAGTTTAAGGGCAGCCTAAACTACATAACAGAACCTTGCTTCAAAAAGATGAAAAAAAAATACTTAAAAAATAAAAAAGGGCTGAGGACAAAGTTCAGTGGTAGAATGCTTATGGGTTCAGTCCCTAGAACTGAAAAAATAAATTACTAAACCCCATCACACTCAAAAGAACTTTTCTCAACATTCTCCAGGGGACCGAGGATGTAGCTCAGTGGCACAGCACCTGCCTGGCAAGCACAAGGCCTTGAGTTCGATTCCCGGTACCAAAACAAATAAAAAATAAAAATTCTCCTGTCTGCACCCTGTGATCTGCAGCTGCAGCTAACACCTAACAACTCACACCCTTAAAAGGCTTCTTGCCCAGTCCTAAGCTGTGGCACATGTCTCATGTCTAGATGAAGCTGTGTGACTCACGGTCACTCCAGGGTAGTGCCCAAACCTCAGAGGACAGACTTGGTGTTTCCTTCCCGACTCCCAAGCACACAACGCACTGGCCCCTGTGAGTGTGCACACACGCAGAGGTGCACCCCCTTCTAGAGTGCTTATGGATTTGACCCTGAGGCCGCTTCCATAGCTGCCTTAGCTCTCTGGCACCACCTTCTGCAGCTCTGAGGCTGTTCCCAGCGTTTTCTCCAGGCCTCTGAGGGAAGCTGCATTGCCTACATCTATTCTTTTCAGCCCCAAACTTGCTGGGTGAGTGCTCTGCTACTGAATTACACCCCCATCCCTGACCGTATCTTTCATTTTTAATTTTTTTCCAGTCATGGGAATTGAACTAAACTACATCTCCAGCTCTTTTTTATTTTTTATATTGAGACAGGGTCTGACTAAGTTACCCAGGCTGGCCTCAAACTTGCAATCCTCCTGTGTTACGGCATTTATCTAGATGTCCTTCAAAGACTAATGTATTTACAGATGGGACTTTAGGGAGGTAATTAGATCATGGGTGCGTGATACTGATTGGTTTAGCATATTTCTGAGTATGGATGGACTTACTGAAGAGGGAAGACACACTCTGGGTGTGGGTGGCACCAGAAAATAGGCTTGTAGCCTTGATAGACTAAAAAGGGCAGAAAGGAGGTTCACTGTCTCCTGCCTCTCATGTCATGGACTGTTTTTCCTCTGCCATGACCTTCTACCATGCCACTCTGCATTGAAACCAACTGACTATGAACTAAAACCAATACAAACTGTGAGCTATTCTTCCTTCTTTAACTTGTGTGTGTTGGATATTTGTCACAGCAATGAGAAGGTAATCAGGACATCCTGCCTTGGCCTAGCAGAGTGCTGGGATTACAGGTGTGTACCACTGCACCCAGCTTCTGCACCCCTCTTATAGCATTCAACCAGAATTCATTCAATAAACACTTTGTAATAATGGAGAATGTTCTTACTTTCCATTCATATGAGACTATTTCCTCTACAGCCTGTTCATTTAAGAATGTCTTCCTCTAATAAAACAGAAGTAGGGCAGGCTGGGGATATAGTCAGTAGTAGAATGCTTGTCTAGCATGCACAAGGCCCTGGATTCCAACTCCAGCACCACAGGAAAAGAAAAGAAAGGAAGGATGAGAGGAAGGGAAAAAAAGGAAGGAAGGAAGGAAGGGAAGGGAAGAAAGAAGAAAGGAAGATAGGAAGGAAGAAAGGAAGGAAAGAGCATGAAGGTTCCTTCCCTTGCCTCAAACACAGTTGACTCCACTCACCCACAGGGCCCCCTTCAGGGAGCCCAGGCAAGCGCCTCCCCGGAGCTATGAACCTGCCTCGTGGCTTAGTTAGGGAAGAACAGCGGTCCCAGAGCTCGGTACATGCGCAGAGTGGCACAAAACAGCTCAAGTGCTCAAGCCCCAGCCAGACTTTCTGAAAAACTTCTTTGTGTAAATTCGTGGGTCCAGGCTACAAACCCGGACAGGGAGCCCCAGCCCTGCCCCTGAGCGCTCAATCACTGCGGCGTCTCAGCAGCAGGTCTCAGTTTCCAGCCGGTGATGGTGGCCCTGATGAGACTCAGGGCTTTGGTTTCAGGTTTCTCAGCCATGTTATCTAAGGACTGGTTACTGGGGATTTGATCAGGGCTGGTTTGGGAGAGAGGCAGACGCCGTCTTTGCCCTAGAACAGACTACTCTTTGAGCCCTGCCGCCAACCGGACTGGGGATGGAAGAAAGAAAACAAAAATCCCCACTGTATGCAGTTCTGTGGAATTTAGCTTGGCCCTAGAGAGGGAAAATTAAAGAGCAACGTTGCTCGTCTGTCCACAGCGCCCTCTGCAGGCAGCGAACCCCAGTGACGCTGGGCCTCTCTCAGCGGAGATGAGTGAGGGCTCCTGGCTCTCCTGGGTGAACACTGAGGTCCTGAGTGAAGAAGACTGTGGTTGTGTCTGCGCTGCTGTTCTGCAGTGCTGGGGATAGAATCTAGCACCTTCTCTATGCTACACAAGGACTCGACTCCTGAACCCCAAGCCCAGCCTTGCCTGTCTGATGTAGTCTGTTTGCAAAACAGAGCCTTCTTATCTCCCTGAGCTCTGAAGAAAGGATGAACCCCATGTAATGGCAGGATAAAGACAGTCGGTGAGGCCACAGTCAGTGGTGAAGTTATTTTGTTCTGCAGGTCCCTCATCCCTGTCCTGCAGCAGGGGATGTGAGGGAGGGAGGGGTCAGGGCAGGTGTTTGGCATGAGAAAAGATCCCTTAAAGAAAGAGATTGCTAAGTGCTTCCTAAGCTTTTTTTCTTCTTTCGTGGTGCTGGGGATGGAACCCTGCATGCCAGGCAAGTGCAGGTCCCCTAAACTTTTTTATTACTGTGGAGCTTCTAAAATATTCTTCTGTCTTCATGAGGATTCTGGTATTTATCCAAGCATCCTACCCTCAGAGGAGGGCTACTGGGGTGGGCCAATGGGAGAAGCATGCACTGAAAACTTGTATTCTCTGTCATAGGTTTTTGTTTTCTTTTGTTTTTTGGGGTGTTTTGTTTGTTTGTTTTCATTTTTTGTCTTTTTGAGACAGGATCTTGTTATGCAGTTCAGGCTGGCCTTGAACTCGCTTTATAGCCCAGGCTGGCTTCAAACTTGCAGTAATTCTCTTGCCTCAGCCTCCCAAATGCCATCAGTGTTTTTTGTTTGTTTTTTGCAGCACTGGGGATCAAACTCACGACCTCATGCTTGCCAGGCATGCTCTTAAATCACTGAGCTAAATCACCAGCCCTTGTCTGTTTGAGACAGGGTCTCACTATGCCGTTTAGGCTGGCCTTGAGCCTGAGTTCAGGCTGGTCTCGAACTCGAAATGATCCACTTGTCTCAGCCTCCCAAGTGCTGGGATTAAAGGCGTGCGCCACCAGGCCGGGCATCATCGGTGTTTTTGAGTGATATTTTACACTCTGACTTTCCCTTCAGAGGATTTGTTTGTTTGTTTGTGTGCCCGTTTGCTTGTTTTTAGGCAGAGTCTCACTATGTTGCCTAGGCTGGCCTTAAACTTGTGATTCTCCTGCCCTCAGCCTCCTGAGTAGTTGGAACTACAGGTGAACATAACCATGCTTCTTTGGAGGATTTAGCAGGACCTCAGGGATTTTAACTCAGTCTCTGAATTAGTGTTCTCTTTGAAATTAGTCACCCTTTTGCCCTACATTTTCAGTCCACTGTTATCTTGGCTTTCTAGGCTAAGTATTTTTCCTTTTGATAGGTTTTTCCTTTATAGTCTACACTATTCTCAGGGGAGATTCCTACTGCTTTTAGAGGAAAGCACCTCTAGGCAAAGTAGACATAGATTTCTTACCATTAGTGAGTGGAGTTAAAGGAATGAGAACACCTGTGGAGAGAATAAGGTGACCTGCTATAGTTTGGGTCTAGCATGCAGCCCTATTGGGAGATAGTGAAATGTCATCAGGTCATTGGTGGAGTGTCATTAAAGGAGGTCATGGGACCATAGACCCTTCTTCTTTTATTTTTTTGCTCCCTGACCATGAGGTGAACAGTTTTGCTCTACCATGACCTGCTGCCTCATTGAGGACCCAAAGCAACAGGGGCAACCATGGACTGGTACCTCCACATACATGTGCCAAAGTGACTCTTTTGTCTCTATAAGTTGATTGTCTCAGGTATTTGTGATAGTGACAGCTGACCGGTTCTTCTTTTTTTTTGCAGCACTAGGGATCAAACTCGCAACCTCACGCTTGCCAGGCAGGCTCTTAGGCTGCTGAGCTAAATCCCTGGCCCTTGTCTTTTTGAGACAGGATCTCATTCTGCTGTTCAGACTGGCCCTCAGCTCACTTTGTAGCCCAGGCTGGTCTCGAACTCACAACAATCCTCTTGTCTCAGCCTCCCAAGTGCTGGGATTACAGGCGTCCTCCACCAGGCCTGGCAGCCAACTGGTTCTCATGTGAAGAGAACCCAGGTCAGAAGTCCCAAATATACCTACACTAAAAGAGGAGCTGGAGACAGGAACAGGCAGGTGCAGGAGAGCAGAAGCCAGGCCAGGAAGGTGACCTGAGGAGCAGGGAGAAGCAGAGTAACACCCGTGTCTGGTGGACAGGGCGGTAGTCTCACACTGTCAGTGCTCAGGAGGTAGGGATAGGTTTGTTGGCCTGCAGAAGAGGGGGATCTTGAAAGGCATCTAGTCAAACCTGACTTGAGGCCAAATATAGAATTCCAAGGACAAAATAGGCTTCAGGAAACAAACAGAGAACAGATAGCACAAGAAGAGTCTTGTAAAGTCAGTTTTGAGGGGAAGGAGTTTATTGCTTTAACATAAATCCAAGAAAGGGAACATGGCTATTTGCACATAGAGGACATAGCAGCTTCTGCAGAAGTTGATCCCAGATGCTGGGTTGGCCTGGGCACTGACACAAGAGATGTGGGACTGAGGTGGGGAAACACTATAATGCAGGTGAAAGAGCTCCTGACATACCAGTTCAATCTGGACTGATTTATTGAGCTTGGGACCAAATGAAATCATGTAAAGAATTGCATGATGATATTACATAAGGTTCATTCAGATTCTGGATCCCTCTGTTGAATATTTAATTATCCTTTCTGTCAAAGCAAGATTGCAAATTAAAAGGCTCTGGGACAGCCAATATGGAAATATTGAAGTTGTACTAATTTAAAATTAGCCCTACTATTGTTAAATGCTGAGGTTATTAGTGGATATGACAATGGTGAGCCAAAAAGGGGCAACAAAATGTCACAAAGCCAAAATACGACCAGCTAGAAGCCTTGTGATCCAATTCGGAGCCATGGAGGACGTAACAGGATAGGGTCATCAAGTCAAAGGGAGCCACTGATCATCAGGAAACTGGGCAAAAGGGGATCCCTGTGTTGTTCCTTACAACTGCATGTAAATCCGCAATTATCTAAAAATTAAATATATGCATAGATAAGTGAGCTGAGTTATGAAACGTAAGTAAATATTTGTCCAAACCAAAAGAAAAACATTATTTTGCAACCAATTTGAAATGCTTCTATTATGATAACCTAATATGCAATATTAATTGGGTTTATTCAAGTTCATATTCTTTGCCCATTAGTGGGTCTATTCATGTGTCAATACAATTTTTTTTCTTTTTGGCAGTACTGGGGATTGAACCCAGGACCCAGCAAGCCAGTATCCTACCACTGAGCTATACCCAAGCCCCAACAATACAATTTTTAAATTTACCTTTTTATTTTTGAGACAAAGTCTCACTATGTAGTCCAGGCTGCCTTAAGCTCACTATGTAGCCCACGCTGGCCTCAAATTTGCAGTGATTCTCCTGCCTTATTCTTACAAGTGCCAGGATTACAGGCATCTACCACCATATCTAGCTGATACAGTTTTAGTTTAAAAAAAAAAAAAGTCAGAAAAAAGAGGCCCGAAGGGCTGGGGATTTAGTTCAGCCTAAGCGCCTGCCTAAGCGCCTGCCTGGCAAGTGTGAGGTCGTGAGTTCAATCCCTGGTGCTGCAAAAAAAAAAGAAAAAAAAAACTGGCTGGGCTGAGGATTTAGCTCAGTGGCTCAAGCACTTGCCTGGTAAGCATGAGGTCGTGACTTCGATCCCCAGTACCAAAAAAAAAAGTCAGAAAAAAGAGGCCAGGCAGAAAGAGGCAAAAGAGATGCCAATAAGATCAGAAAACAAAAATAATAATAGCTCCACTTGAAGTTCAAGGTTATGGAAGGCTGCTAAGGCAGGGAATTGGGTTTCTCAGTTTTATTCCATGTACACATCACCTAAAATGTGAATATTAGCTGAGCATGGTGGCTCACACATATAATCTCAGCACTATGGGAGGCTGAGGCAGGAGGGTCATAAATTCAAGCACAGTTTAAGCAACTTTGTGACTTAGTGAGACAGATGAGAGATGCCTTTTTCATTTTTCCTGTGCTGCTTGGAGGGCAGACATAGCTTGGCCAGCAGCATCTGCCCCTTTCCCTCCCCTCCCTTTATTCCCCCTCACCTTCTCAGTGTACTGAAACAACTTGTTTTGGTATCTTCCCTGGCTATCTAATCACTATTCTCCACTCCAGCATGAGTGCAGCCAGTCACAGTGTCTCCCCCAACCCCAGTCACTTCAGATCTTACTGTTGTCTTTTTGAATGGTGTGTGTGTGTGGCAGGGGTGGGGAGGGTATCCTGGAGTGGCTAAGATCAGGAAAGGAATGCTCTGGACCCCTTATTTGCGTATCCAACATTCACAGCAACCTTTCAACC
>RJWT010029538.1:0-14888 GCA_004365215.1 Cuniculus paca | reverse complement strand
CGTGGAAGCGGACGCTCAGTCCTTTGTTGAAATGGGCTTTACTTGGTGCGCGCGTGCGGCAGGTGTGGTATAAGCGGTGCACCTTCATCCAAACCCTGGGGCATCCTGTCATCCTGAACCCGCCGCAGGTGGAGGGGGACGGCAGCCAGAGGAGACCTCAGGGCGCCCACAGCCCCCCGCGGTGGCGCGTTCCCTGGCTGCGTGCTCGCTGCGGTGTACGTCTCAGGACGCGCAGATCCCCAGAAGGGTCCAGGTTTAGCGTTGGCCTTCTCTCGTGACATACGCACGCATGCGTGCGTGCATTTTCCTTTAGGGTAACCCTGGGGCTCCCCAGTGCTGCCTTCCCAGAGTTCTGCATAGAGTGAATGCTTAATCACCGCGCGAACAGCAGGGCACAGACTGAGCACCCTATACAAAGATAAAGGGAGAAATGCCGTTGTCACTGCGTGCTCGGCTCACCCCTCTGAGGAGAAGGAAACTGAGGCCAGGGAATCAAACTGCAGTGGCAAAATGGTATTCATACCCAGGAGGTCTGACTCCAGGTGCCATTATAGCTGCTTGTGGTGATCAAGTGCGAAATGTTGAGGGAAGCGCAAACTGAAGGGAGCATTTGGTTCGTCACAGAGGGAAAAGTAACAAAAGTACCTTTGTCCTAAACACTTTGAGACTGTTGCCTAATTTAAGTCAAAATAACAAGCCTGTAGGGGCCATATAATAACCATTTCAGAAACAAGGAAATGGAGACGCAAAGAGAGCTGTCCAGTTTTAAGGTAGCAGGCACCAGAAAGAGGACTTGACCCTGGTAACCTGGACCTAGAGTCTTATCAGCCCCTACCATGGGTTCATTTTTAAATACCTTTTGAGCTGTCCTTTAAGGAGTAAGTAGTACTCATGTCATATGGAGCCAGTAGAACAAGCAGGAGGCCCTCTGAAAGCAAACAGCACAGAGAAGAAAAACGGGAGGTTGTTCGAATTGGAATTTTCAAACCAGTTTGATGGGAGTTGATACTGGGGCGGGGGAATTAGGGCAAATGGTTTTAACAAGTATATACTGAACATTCCTTTGAAGAGTCAGCATTTGAGCCCATCGTGGTGGCACAGGCCAGTAATTCCAGCATTCTGGGAAACTGAGGCAAGAGGATGGGAAGTTCGCGTCCAGCCTGGGCAACTTACTGACTTAGGGAGACTTGTTCTCAAAATTTAAAATAATAAAAAGGGACTGGGAATGGAGCTCAGTGTTAAGACACTGGATTCAATCCCTAGTACCAAACCAAACCAAACAAAACCAAAAAAAATCTTTCACCCATTCCCCAAAAGTGAGGTTGACTGATAACCATTTCTGCTGTCACCTGTATATTGATTGCTAATAATAAGCTATGCTTAACTAGGAAAACTTTGATTTTTTTATTCTCTCAGTTTGTTTTCCTGTGTCGAAGATACATAAAGTGGGACACTAGTTAAAGCAGTAAGGATAGACTAAAATCAGAAGCATTGCAGTAGAAAAGAAAAAGGACACATTGTGAACTGAGCTCAACTTCCATTAGTGCAGAAGTGACTGGGCAAGAGCCAGGGCTCACGCAGAGTCGGAGTGGAAATTCATAAAAAGAAAGAAGGTATTCCTCTGTGTCATCTGGGTTTGTTCACTGGTGCTATCTGGAGAAGAAACAAACTTCTACATCTGTAATGGGTGACAGTGATATAAGTTATAGCAAGACACCCTCCCCGCAGGGAGAGTTTTAATGTTCGCATTTCAAACAGGACAAGACGTTTCTGGGTGGGAGAACATTACATTTCAAACAGAGAGAGAAAGAGAAAAAAAGGGAGTTATAATTGCAAGCTTTCTCAGTTGCTCCCAGAGTGTTCAGGAACCTATCTGCCTGTCACCAGGTTTTTCTAGAACTGTCAGTGAATTCCTGCCAGTGTACATTTTTCTCAGGGAGATACTTTAAAAGGTGTAGGGTCACCCTAAGGGTACAGCTTTGAGTTGTTAGAAGCAGTGCCGGTGCTTGATCAAGTCTGTTAGTGTCAGGAGGTGGACAAATCATTTGTACCAAGAGTCTACAGTTTTTATAGAGCAAAACTGTGGTCTGGTCAAGGAGAGGGCTCAGAGAGCCTGACTAGAGTTTAGTCAAGGAAAGTCATTGTCACCTGGTGGAAACCTCAGCTCCCAATGTGGACAGACCTGAAGCCTGGAATTGCTAGCTCTTTGTCGCTACTCTGGGCTCTCTGAGATGGATGTGTCTCAGAGCAACAGCACTTCTGGGTTTCTGATCTGAGGAAGGAGGTCTCTTCTTACAGCTAGCATATGAATAGCTTCCCCTAACACTAATATTTAATGCTTCCCTTAGCATAATTGCAACTTTGTTATAGGAAACAGATACCTTGTTATAGGAAACAGATAATGTCATTCTATGACATTAACCTTGTATGGTTTGAATATGGATTGTCCCCACCACAATTCCCAGTCTCATAGTGTTGAGAGGCTCTGGTTCATAAGGGATTCACCTTCATGAAGGGGTTAATGGTATCTGGTGGGAGATTTCTTATCCTCATAGAAGCAGGTTGTGATAGCGAGGTCACCTCTGGTCTTTCTCTTTTGCACACACCTGCGCGGCCTTCACTTTCTGCCATGAGTTGAAGAAACAGTTTCTCAGAAGAAGTCGAAGCAGACGCTGGTACCATGCTCTTGGACGTCTCAGCCTCCAAAACCATGAGCCAAAATAAGCCTATTTGTAAATAAGTCTCAGCTTTTCTGTTTCAGCATCAGAAAATTGACCGAGACAGTGCAAGCACTCGTACACATGTGCTTAGAAAAAGAGCTCCTAGTTTTGAATTTTGTCCTTGTGTCCTGAGGCCTGAGGCCCTGTTCACAATTGCTGTGCCCTGGCCAGAGACGGGGAGGAGGTGAGGCATGACGCTACATGGTGCTGAGACCCTCACTCAGACCATCCTCCTCTCAGCTGCTTTGAAAGGGGAGACCTTGACCCAAGTTATACCTGCCCTCTTGTCGCTGCTTTGACTCTGTCCCCTTGGTGTTGATCTCTGCCATGACCTATTCACATTCTGTCACGTACCTGTCTTGCTCTATCCCAGCTGAGCGCCCACAGCACAGCCTTCTGTAATCTTCCTCTATCGTTGTCTCAGTCACTTCCATTTCTGGGACCCAGTACCCGACTCCCCCACTCTAAAGAAAGACAGGATTATTTTGGTTTGTGATTTCGCTCCATGGTCATGGACTTCAGGGCGGAAGGGGTATAGTGGAAGAAAGTGCTTACATTACGAAATCAAAAGCAGAAAGAGAAGGAAGAGTTGGAAATGAGAATCCACCCTTCTACGTCATGGCCTCAGTGACCACCTCCAACAAGGGCCCACCTCCTAACAGTATTTTCAGCTACTGAGCTCATCAATCAGTGAGTCCATAGGCTAAACTGTAGCAGTACTCCTAATGTCCAGGCCAGTAACTCAAGTAGACCAACTGAAATCTTTGTAAACTGCAGTTTCCTCTGCAAATGGAGTCTGACAGGTATGGTGGGGTCTCCAAGGTGCCTCCCAGCTCTGACAGTCTGATAGCATGTACCCACAGTGCAAAATGTTTATTTTTTTAATTGACAGCTAAAATCGCATGCATCTATTGTATATAACATGATGGTTTAAAGCATATGTACACTGTGGAATGTCTACATCTAGTTAATTAACACAGGCATTACCATAATTCATGTACGCTGCAGTTACCATTTTTATAGGAAGAACATTTAACATCCACTCTGCTTTTTTTTTTTTTTCGAGACAGCAATAGACGTAGTTTAGGGTAACCTTGAACGTGCAACGGCCCAGGCTGCCTCAAACTTGTGGTTATCTTCCTGCCTTAGCCTCCCAAGTCCTGGGATTACAGGCTCGCATCACCTCGCCAAGTCTACCCTTAGCAATCTTCAGGAATACAATGCACTGTTACTAACTATGGTCACCATGAGGCACAATAGATCTCTTGAGCTGGTTTCTCCTATCTAACTGAAATTTTGCATCTTTTGACCAACTTCTCCCAAGTCCCTGCTCCCTACCATAGTACAAAATAGCAATTACTATCTAGCTTTTCAACAGACTTCAGCAATTTAGACACTTTCTGTAACTTTAGTGTCTTCACACATAAAGGAAAATAAAACAAGTGGAAATAAAACACAACTGAATGAAAAGAATGAGTTGTTTATAAACCCATGTCATAACTTTTTTATCATGTTTCTTAATGAGAACTTTTAAAGGTTAATTTTCTGCAAAACTTTAAATGTTAGTTTAAAATATGTTTCTGTCACACCAGCCGTTTCTTAAATATTTGACTTTGCCAGTATGGATTGTTTGCCCTTTGCAATGCTTTTTCTGTCTTCAAACCTCCAAACAAGTTAAATACCAGGGAAACAATAAATGTAACCTTGTGGTTCTGTTCATTCGTCACTTCAGACTGCACTCATAAATTAATAAGAAATATTTCTATGTCAGTCCAGTGAGCAAGTGATAAATTTTGAACCTCAGCTTCTGAAAAATACATGTGAGCATTTATAAATTGGATTTGTCACATCCAAGCTAATGTTTCATGAGAAAAAAGGGTCAGTGATTTGTAAATCTGTCCTTTCTCTTTCCAGCCCCGCTGCTCAGGCCCTTTGCTTTAAATTTGCTTTTATTGTCACTGTTGACATTGATTTAAATGGCATTTACATTGCATAGGAAATAAAAGAGGTCTTCGGCACAAAATGTCACTCCAATAAGCAAATATAAATCACCACGATTGAAATGTCATCTGTCTCAGCTGGTCAGCCACATAATGTTTGTGCAAATTTTAACAGAGAGCAAGCAGCGACAGTGTGGATTTGCGTGGCCTGTGGGCATCTCACAGTACCTGGACCTCGGGTCTCAGCTCCGTACCTCTCTCTCTTATCAAGGAGACATTTTGAACCCTGTCGCACTGGGGTTCTCATGGATGGTGGCCTTTGACTCCTCCAGATGCAAAACTTGACTTTTGTACTTTTCCTGCCAGTCTTCCACAATATACTGGTGGTAGGGGTCGTGGGAATGTTCCCGTCTCTTGGATTTCACGGTGCTCACCAGGATAGCTACCACGATGAAGGAGAACATTCCGATCATCACCATGAGGTACAAGATGACATAGTAGAAGTTCTCTGCGTCCACTTTGGCTTGCAGAGCCTCCTCCTGCATAGTTTCATTCCTCCTCCAGTTGTCCATATAAGTAACAAAAATCCCTTTGAAGACATATTCCAGGGTCTGTGTCAAATTGGATAAAGTAATCATGTTTTCCTCCTGTTGAAATGCAAATAATAAACACATGAACGAGATTAAGAAAACAGATCCTTTCTACATTTGGCCTCCTTGGGAAGGGAGAGGAAGCAGGGAACGGTAATATTTCTTTTCACCCTGACTGGTTACTGAGTGCATATTTTGTTAATCTTTTGACTGATCAGATACATTTTTTGCAGGCATGATGATATGTTATAAAAAATTTTAATGGAGGACGTAAAACTATATTTTTGATAAATGTATATACATCTATATATAAATATAGATGTATGAAAATGGAAAAAAGACTGGAAGTGAATAGATCAAAGTGTGAACAGTGGGTGGTATACTTACACGTGTGTATTTTTTAATTCTTCAGGCTTTTCTTATGTTCCAGATTTTCATCAGTAATCTCGCATTACTTTTGTCCTTAAGTAGATCAGTAACCTCCCCACAGCAAGCGCAATGCTACATTCAAAACAAGTGTTCAAAGAAATCAGTCGAAAGAAGTAATGACTCATTTATGAGTAGGGATCAAGACACAGCATTGAGGCACAAGACTGTGAGAGGCATTGGCCCTTTCTAATTTATTCTATCTCCTAGGTCTGGGCAACTGATTTTCCCCAAGTATCCTACAGAGATGTGTATACAGCCATATCCTAAAGACATACTTTAGGTAATTGATACAAACAAATAACCTGAGCAACTATCTGTATTTCTCAAACCCATCTCTCCTCTCCATCCCCACTGGCACTACTCAGCCATCAGCATCTCTCGCCTGGGTGATGTGAGGGAAAATAATACAACTCTTCCGAAAATGGCCTCCTCATAGCTCTTTCTGTCCCACAACAACATGCTCTTTTTGAGAGAGAAGTAAGATCATGCTGTTCCCTTGCTGTCAAAATGCTGCAATGACTTCCTGTTGTTCTTAAAATAAAACCTTAATTCCTTAACAGGATTTACCTGGCCTGGCCTGAGCTGGCTCCTGACCCATTTCCCAAATTCCCTGTTGCTTGTAACAATTTGGTTACTGCTGACTTTTTCTCCAGCTCAGTACACTTGCTTACTCCAGGGCATTTATATATTGTCTCCACTCTACCTGGATTATTTCTGCTGTGATCTTCCACCTGCCACCCTTTGTTCTTTAGGCCCCCTCCTAATTGTTACCTCTCTTGAGCATGTGTGATTCATTCCCTTTATAAAATGTGACATTTCAGATCTCCCTATCTGGAAAATAAGGAAAAATAAACTTCCATATATTAATCCCACCGAACACATCTTCCCAAATTTTCCTCATTAAAAATTACTCTAAGATATTTTTTTCCCCTTGACATTTTAACTTCTGTTCTTCAAATAGCCCTAAGATCCTTCTGTCTCCTCATCAGCGGGTTGGAAGAAAACTTAACAAATAGATAGGATTGACACAAGGTACACACCAAACACATTTTCCAAAAAATGTAACCGAGATGTGCTCCCCACACCGCTTTTTTGTGATACTGAGCATTGAGAGAACCTGGAGCCTTTTCTCTGAGCTACATTTCCAGCATTTTTTATTTGGAGACAGAGTCTGGCTGAAAATGCCATGGGCTAGGATTATTACACACATGAGCCCTTTTGCTTTTTTTTTTTCCCAACCCTTCTCTATGACTTCATTCAATAAAGAATAGTGTGACTTTACTCTCTTGTCTATTTTCTCTGCCATTACTCTGGACAGAATTCCATTTTCTTTTTGGAAGCCAAATTGGGAAAATGAGTAGAACATAGAAACACCTAAAAAAAAAAGAGCCAGTAAAGCTAAGTTTCCTTAACAAAGGGCCGGTGGTGGGGTCCAGAAAGATTCTTGATAATTGAGGAAGTGCCATATGTGAAAAGGTCTTGAGCAACTGAGGTAAAGAGAACAAAAATGGGTGGGAAAGAAGAGGACTTCATTTAGGCTGAGAGACCCACTTGTAGTATTCTTTTGGGGATACTGTCAAGAGTACAATTGCTCTAGGTGCTTTGGTTACTGGACCTCTACCGCGATGCACCAGGCAGCTAGACCCTGCTATTGTGTCTGGGTCCCCAAAGGGGGAGAGATCTACAAACTCCTGAGCAACACGAACTCTTCTGTCCATCCCATGCCCCGGTTCAAGCTGGGCATCCCTAACCCTAAAACCTGAGGTCTGAAATGGTCCAAAATTGGGAACTTGCTACACACCAACATGATACCCAGAAGTGGGAAATTTTCTACCTGACCTTCTGAGATGGGTCACAGTCAGAAATCTAAATGCATGAAAAACATTGTATAGCATTCCTTCCGGGCTAGGTGTACAAGAAACATGAATGAATTTCATGTTTAATCTTGGGACCCACCCCCAGGATACCTCATTATGTATATGCAACTATTTGAATTTGTTTTTAAAAACTGGAAATTTGAAACACTTCATGTTCAAAGCATTTCAGATAAGAGATCCTCAGTCCGCGTCTCCAAGGACTGGTTGCATCAGTTACTTCTCTGAGCAAAAGAAGTGAACGCCTCATTGTTACAAAGGAAGGGCAACGGTAAAGGCCACCTTCACTGTCAACATCATTCCGTGAGCATTTTCATCAAAGTGTCTCATCAGCTTTTCACCACGTGCAAGAAATCAAGGCAAGTGCTTGACTTCTATAAGGGAACAGGGCATAGCTGAGGTGTGTTTTGATGTTTAGTAAGGGCGTGCAGTAAGGGCATGTTTAGTAAGGACAGTACCCCTAGAGAAGGCTTCAGATTCCAGAGCTAAACTGGGAATGGGTCGCTTTAATAAGCGTTGAGGAGATGGTGCTGGAAAGAAGAGCTGTAAACTAACCTTCGTCTTTTGCATGCTTGTTTCCAGGTTGCCCTGCATAGGGAGAAGGAAGTTCCCTTGTTTTTGCTGACTCCGGGAGGGATAGTTTGTTTCCTATTATAGTTTTAGAAGCTCAAGTGAGTCATCTCTTTCTCCCCAGAACTTTCCCTGACCTTCCCAGATCTAGCAGAGACTCCTGTCTTAGACTCCTTTGCAAACTGCCGTTTAAAAAAAAATCAATTACTCATTTTTTTGTGTGCTTATTCATGTGACATGCACAGAAAAAAACACTCTGCAAGATCAGAATTGCTGCCCTCCTCTTACAAAGGAGGAGACTGATGTTTGGGGATAAAGCAAACCAAATCACAATGACTTGAGAACTTGGCCTGTTCCAGGGCCAGAATTTTTTCATTCATCTCCGAATCCCAGGACTCTACCCAACAGATCTTTACCAAAGGTTTGGTGAATTCACGAGTGAAAGAATGATTGTTCTCTCTGTAGAATTCAATTGGAAGTTACCAGAAGAGTGATTCTTAAGTCATTTGAGGGTGTGGGCTTCATGTACCACAGAGTCCTTGAAAAGTAAAATAAAGTTATGTGAGTTTATTTTTCCCAGAGGAGTGTACAAATGCGTATAGGAAGCTCTACATTGAATTTCAGGGTACTTCTGGGCCCCCTATTACTCTTCCAAAAATCCCTTTAACAACACATCTTTGAGATGAGAGACTTAACTGTGAATTCCCTGACGTTACAAAGCAGGGCTTTGTAAGTGTTGTCACCAATGAGTATGGTGTGCCACAGTCTTCTCCACGTGTAGTGTATTAATTCCATGCAGTAATTGTCACAGTCCAATGTATAGTGCACTATAAACCTAACATCTGAGGAATCCAGGTGCAGAGGGACCAAGAGGTCAGGGTACCACAGAAGTGAAGACAAGATTTGAATTCAGTCCACAAGGGGTCAGTCAAAGTCACTTGAATTTATGTGGGTTTGCAGCCATGGCAGCAGTCACCGGCCCTTCATGGTGGAGAAGCCAGTGAGGCCATTTATTTGTCAGGCTCTTCTGACAAGGACACAGGCCCGCTGCTAAGCAGGTCAGGAGTGCTCTTGGTTCAGACTTAATCCCGGGCTGCATAGGGCCTTCGGGATTAAACACTTAAGCACTGCCCTCTGTCCAGGCTGAAAAAGTACGGCCAAGGGGATTCACTTTTTGAATACTGATGTGTGAGATGTGGCATGGCCAGGCAGTCCACTATCCATGCCTGGGCCACAGGAAAAATCCAAATCACAGTGTGTGACAGCAGTTTCAGTGATAGACATTGTGCCAAAACAGATTTGAATGATACGTGGGTTGATTGAAACTTCTGATTCTCAGGATGACTACTGAACTGATAGATGCTAACCATTTTTGGTATACACACTTATCCAACCATAAGTGCCATGTAAATGTTTACTGTAGTAATACTGTCTTAGTTACTTTTTCTTCATTGCTGAGACAAACACCTGACACCCAAAATTAGGGAAGAAAAGGTTTATTTAGCTTACAGTTCTGGAGATTTCAGTCCATAATCAGCTGGCTCCAAAGCAGAGTGGCATGGCACTGGGGCAACACTTCAAGGCAGCAGCCAGAGCAAAAGAGCAAAAAATGCAAGCCTCTTCTCTACCCTTAAATTGTACACAGGCCACCCACCCCCCTGCAGGGTGGGTGTAACACTCACAAAATGTCCTTGCCTTCCTTTGCACCAGATGAAGATATTTACGAAGTAAAAACCCTGGCTCCCTGCTGAGTCTCTCAGGTAAACTTCTCAACTTCTCTAGTTGACACCATGTATTAACCATAAGAAATACCAAGGCAATTATTATTTATGTCCTTCTTGAATGTGTGACATTTCTATTTATGTAGGTTAACATGGTCAAATATTGGCAATTTCATGTGATGCAGCCTAATGGAAACTACATTTCCAATAGCTCTTGCTGAGTCACAGAGCAGGGTAAGTCGTAGAGATCACTGAGGCAGGCTTACATTCTGGTAAGTACAGCCCAGAGATCTTAAATCACTCTTCCAAAATTGCAGGGCTCTTACATTGGCCACAGTGTCTGGAGTTGAACCCAAATTGCTCAAGCCAGTGTTCTGTCCTCATTATGGCCCAGCAGAGGTCACCCATTCCTTGTTTCCATTGCTTAGGCTGGTCAGCTCAACTGGATGAAAGATAAAATACCACGGCCATGGCCAGAGCTCGCAGATACCAATTAGTCATGCCCTGTCTCCAGGTTACAGAATGATCTCCTGATTCTAGCTCTCCCGGCCACACACATGTGACTTGAGACAAGGGCAATCTGGACACTACAAGGAAAGTGCTGCTTGTTCGACCTCTAAGTTCCCAGTGCCCTTTTCTTGAAAGAAGATGGATTATGGGCACCAACAGAGCCTTCTAATGGCAACAAAGTATCTTATTTTTATATCAAGAATAGAAAAATATATGATTACCTACCTTTGCCATGAGTTCCCCATTTAAAACAAAGACTTTCAAAATCTTCACTCACAGCCAATTACTGCAGAAAGAAGAAAAAGGAAGGAAGGAAGGAAGGCAGAAAGGAGGGTGGGCAGTCATCCAGGTCATACACCAGGAAAATTGCTCCTTTCACATTTTCTGGAAAAGGAAGATAGATTACATGTTAACTCCTCATAAGTGACAGCGTTTGTAATGAAACGTACCTACACAGTGCGTGAGCAGTGTGGAATTCCTTCGCAGAGCCAGGCTGCTCTGAACCTTCTTACTGGCGTAATGAGCTCTTCAGGACTGTACACAAATCCCAGAGTGTTGAGCACCTCAGCTTGTGACCGACTAAGCCCTCGCTAACTGCAGTCTGCAATCCTAGGCTTTTATGAACCCGAATGTTTAATCTAATCTTACGTGGAAAGTTAAACACTGGCGGGCAGTCAGGAATTAACCTTCATGTCTCACGGGATGTGCCTGCGTGGAGCCTGGCTTTGGGCAGAGTTGCACAAGCTCCCTCATTAGGCCCCAACGTGCCAGCTCTGCCCAGGGCACAGTGAGGGTCTCTTCCCAGGAAAAGACTGAGTGGGTAGCACCATGCCCTTAGATATATACAGAAGAACAGGGTCTTAAAAGGATGATATGAACATGGCCATCTCCAATTTGTCTGTGTGGGTATGAAGAAGACCAGCATGATTCCAAGTAAGTGCCATTGATCTGACACTTTCCCCACGAGCTAAATTTTTAAGTATTCCTTTCTTGGATAGTTTCTAAGTGACTTTATGACAACAATGGTGTCTTATAAGAAAGAAGCTGGTCCCAGAGGTACTATATCATGGAGATAGAAGCAAGTTCAATGGGTGGTTTCAAGACTTACAAAGAGCTAAACAGACTCTAACCACCAAAAGATCCTTTCCTGTCAAGGTGGGCTTCCTGAGAATTGGACAGAGTGCAGCTCTGTGAAAGTTGTCACCACTGAGTATTCACGGTATGCTAGGGTCTTCTCCACGTGATTATTGTATTAATTCCATGCAGTTATTGTCATAATACAATGTATAGTGCGCCATGAGCCTAACATCCGAGGAATCCAGACACAGAGGAAGCAGGAGGTCAGGGTGCCATAGAAGATTTGAATTCAATCCACAAAGGGCCAAAGTCACTCGAGGGTCATGGCTGATTATTACTCTGTGACTTGTGGCTGTGAAAAAGCAAGGTTAGCTCTGTTTTACAATTGGTTTTTGTTATTATATGTTCCCCGAACAAAATGATTTGAAGTGTACTGGGTGGCAGAGGAAGGTGGCTAAGATTTTTAAAATCTTAACAAATTATTTTAAAGTTAGCATATGTGTGAGGTGTGTTCTAACGGAAGACAAAGATCTCTATAACTTTACACCAGCTTCTCAGTACACCACTTGTGCTGACAGGTTTGCTTTCACTGGACAATATAAGGCAAACCCAGCCAGAAAGGAATGGTTTGATAATCCAGTTGAGTTGTCAGTGCCTCCTCCCCCGTGGAAATTTGACTTAAGATGTCCCCTGGGTGATTGTGCCACCTGCTGGCAGAAAGAGGCCAATCTCCCTAACCCTTTTTGTCCAACCTCGCTCTTGAATTCCTTACCAAGGTGAGGAAAATCAAAGCAGTGAACAATTCCACACTTGGGTAATTGACAACAGAACTGGAAGGTGGTATCTCATGGGGCTGAGAGCTTAGTTTTGAAGGTTGCCCAGAAAAGTAAGCAAATTATTCCCTGACGCTGCTCTGTGCCTTCCCCATCTGTAAGACGGAGATAGTAAGATTCCTACCTCACTGGGTTGACTTTAAATGAGATAACAGATCTATACAACTCAGTACACAGCTCTGAATGTAGCAGGACAGTAAGTGGCCCATGCATATTAGCTTTTGCTATTATTTTTAAGGCAAATGAGTGAGAAAACATGCTGGTGAAAAGTAGAGTTTGACCAGCCTTCACCAAAGAAAAGAATCCTCCAGCATAGGTAAAGAGTAGCTCCTTGGGGGCCAGGGATATAGCTCAGCACCACAGTGCCTGCCAGAAAAGCATGAGGCCATGAGTTCGATTCTCAGTACCAAAAAAAAAAAAAAACTAGCTCCATAATGGTTTATTCTTAGTGTCTTGGTTACTTTTCTCTTGTTGCTGGGACAAAACACCTGACACCCAAAGTGAAGCAAGGAAAGGTTTATTTAGCTTACAGTTTCTGGAGATTTCAGTCCATAGTCAGCTGGCTCCAAGGCAGGGTGGCAGGGCACAGGGGCAACACTTCAAGGCAGCAGCCAGAGCCAAAAAGGGAAAACAAGCCTTTTCTCCTTCCTTATATTGTACACAGGCCACCCCCCAGGGGTGTGTAGCACTCATAAAATCCCTGTGCCCTCCTCTTGCACAGGATGAGGATATTTACAAAGTAAGGACCCTGGCTCCCTGCTAAGTCAGTTAAACTTCTAAACTTCTCAAGTTGACACAGTGTATCAACCATAACACTTAGATAGTTTTTACTCATATACCACAGCACAATTTACAACACTGAGGCTGAAGATCTGCAATGAGATGAGGCCCTGAGGGAATGGATGCACTTAGTCAGTTTTCTCATTGTTGGGACAAAGTACCTGTTAACCGCAACTTAACAAGAAGAGGTTAATTTTGGCTCATGATTTCAGAGTGTTCAGTCAGTGGCCAGCAAGAGCCAAGATAGGAACAGCATGGCAGAGGGATGTGGCAGAGGAAAGCTATTCATCTCATGGCAGCCAGGAAACAGAGAGAGGTAACGGAGTTGGGCACAAGAACACCCCTTTCAAAGTCACACCCCTAGGGATCTGCCTCTTCCAGCTACACCCCATTTCCTAAAAGCACATTTGACTCTGAATTTATGAATGGATTAAAACACTGGTAAGTACTGTATGGTACCCGCGTGGTTCACTCATCTTCCAAAACCTCATCTGTGGCTGCGCGAGACTTAGGGGGGATATTTAGATCTAAACCACAACAGATGTGGAAGCAGAATGTCAACAAGACCCAGGCTGGGCAAGAAGATGGAGAGGAAAAGATTATGCAGTGCTTCACTCTAACAGGCTCTCTGCTTGATCTCTGCACCAGGTTCTCTGCATTTATTCATTATCGCCTCCATGAAGAAAAGGAATCTGCCCAGAAAACAAGGTACATAAAAGCAAATATTCTCTTTGAAAATCAAACTGTAGCCCTCGACTTTACAGGGCTCTTCTGTCTATGTATGGCACATGTTTTTGAAACCCAGGGAGTTGAGACTGCATTCAAATTTAAAAATTGGATGTTATTTGGGCCCACATTCAGCACCAACAAAAACCAAAAGTCTTTGAATACAGAATTGCTGTAGGAGGCTTTGTTTCTAATCATATCTGTCTTTCAAGCTACCAGGGCTGTTCTTAGGGCGTTTGATGGGTACAAATCAACTAGACAACAGACCTTTGGAGGGAGCATGACTGTTAGAATGGGGGAAGCAGAAAGGTGGACAATTTTCTTTGGAGATCTTAAAATCAGCACATGCACACTCCCAATACTAGAGATGGACCCAAGGCCTCCTGCATAGTAGGCAAGCATTCTACCATATCTATGTCCCCAGGGTCCCCCTTTTTAAAAAAATTCTTTTTGAGACAAAAAAATCTCTCTAAGTTACACAAGCAGGTCTCAGACTTGCAATCCTCCTGCTTCACTCTCCCAAGTAATTGGGACTACAGAGTGTGCCACCATGCCCACCTCAAATAGTGCCTCTTCACTTCAAATCAGCCCTGCCAGGAAATACCTTACATTGACTGTATCTGTTTTATTATATCTCAACAAATTATAATTGTATAGATTTATGAAAGACAGTGATGCTCTGATCTTTGTATACAATCTTTGTATGATTAAACAAAACCAATGAACCTATCCATTACCTTGAATATTTTTGACATTCTGTGCTGAGAATATTTGAGATGTACTCTCTTAGCAATATCAAAATGTGCAGTGCCTAATTACCACTATATTTATTACATTGTGCCCTAGATCTAAAAAAATGTCAAGCTTATTTCTCATCTCTCAGGCCTTGTATCCTTTCATTGCTCTCTTCGTCTCTTTCATCCCCCTTTGCTAACCATCATCCTACTCTGTTTATATGAGTTCCATTGTTTTAGACTCTATGTAGGTTTTTTCCATTGGCTTTCCATTCCCATAGGAGAGGATATAAGTGTATATGGCCACATCCTCTTCCCTCCGCTACGCCCTCCTAATACAGTTGTATTATAATTTAAAGCTAAATCAAACTATAAAGTTTGCAT
>RJWT010029537.1:0-14890 GCA_004365215.1 Cuniculus paca | reverse complement strand
TGAGGCAGGAGGATCGCCACGTGTTCCAGGCCAGTAAATTGGCAAAATTTTAGCAGTGATTATCTCTGGGCAGTGAGATTGAAGATAACTTTTACTTTCTCTTTTATGCCTTTGTGTACTGTTCAGATTTTTTTTTTTAAAAAAAGCAATGATCATGTGCTATATAAAAATTAGAAAAGAACGGTATTTTCGTTTGAAAAGTAAAAACTTTACATGTTATTTTCCATGATCTTTATATTTAGTGCTTCCTATTTCGAGAAGTATTCATTGCAATCGACCTAATGCATGTCAGTTATGTAAAACTGGTTCATCGTAGTTTGAGTATCTCAGTACTAAATGATTTCTTTTTCAAAATTTTCCTCTTCTCATTATTCGCATTTTTAAAGAAGCTCTATTAGGGTGAGCCAACTCCAAATAAGAAAATGGTCTTCGTTTTACTATAATTTACAGCCCTCTGCCCTCTCGCTCCAACACACCCAGAGACACTTGCAGCTCCGCTGGTTGAGCGGATCAGAGACCCTTGGGACCGCCAAGGGACGGTTCCATTTTCCCGGAAAGGTGGGGGCATTTTTTTAGAAATATAACTTACTTAGCCTCATATTTAATAAAGAAACTCCACAATTACAAATATAGTCAGTAGAATAAATTACGGTCAACAAACACTGGCGATAACGTAAGTAAATCTGAAGTGAATTTGACAGTTAACACTTTCTTCCATTCCCAAATAAGAACTCGCTGGGAAGAATGGTTTAATCCGAGGCTTCCCGCTCAGGTGAGGAGCACAGCCTCTCCCTCCCTCCCTGCCTCTCTAATAATTGGGTAATTCTCGAATCACACCAAGTCTCTATTCGTGTGGCTTCTTCCAGATACACAAGCACTCTACTGTCCCTTATCAGGGATTCTCCAACACTTGTAACAGTTCACGGAATGCCTCCTTGTGGACCTCGTCCTTCAGGCACGCGGGAGGGGCTGGGAGGGGACGCGCTGAGACACAAATAGAATGGACACTGACGCTTCAGTCCTCAGAAACGCAGCCTCCTTGCAAAGGGGCTATGGACCAGAGGAGGCGGGATTAGACAGCTTCACTACGTAAATGGATTGTTTTCTTTGGAGTTACTCAGTAAATGAGTAATGGTTACCTATACTTGAGTTTTTTGAATAACTTTTAGTGTTTAAAACAAAGAGAAAAATATGAGAGAGACAGAAGAGGAAGGAGAAGGGAGAGGAGAGAGAGCGACGTGTGTGCACCACAGGTGTTTGGTCACTGTCCTTGAAGTCAAATCCAGAGGTTTTTACAGAGAAATGCAGGTTGGTAGGAAGGGAGAAAAAGCATACAGGCAGAAATGAGTCCTCAGTGCCTACCTGTGTGCTTGAACTTTACGTGCCTTATCTCGTTTGTTTTTCAGTGAAAAAAAAATCATGAAATTTAATTTCAGTAAATTCACTCAAAAATACAAAACTAAAAGTTAAGGGATTACAGATGTGAGCCCAAAATGTTACTCATAAATCCACGCTTTTTCCGCAGTACCAGGCTGACTCTTAAAGGACCTATATCATTACTTAATTTGTTTCTCATTTTCAACTGAAACAATTTAACTAGATATTTGTTACTTAACATGGTATTACAAGTTTGTGGTAGAACCAAAATGTAAACGATGACCTTCAGCCTGTTTTCTTAAGAAAGTATACCATTTTTGTCTTTTACTTTTAACTAATGTAGAATGTGAAAATATTTTTAAAATTTTTCTTTTAAACCTATTAAAGTCTTAAGAATATCAGTACTTTTTTTAGAACATATAATAAGCGATAGACAATATTGCTATCATACACATACTATTTCTGTGATAACTTGGATATGTAAACCATGTGCTAGTGAACTATTAGAATTTATCCAACATATTTATGCCCTTCCTATAAATTCTTTGTCACTTGGACAAATTACTTTCAGTTTATTCATCAGTGAAGTAGATATAATCTTGTAACACTTTAGTCTCAGCATATTAATTTCATAGTAAAACCAATAATGTTTCTTGGTTTCTAATTTCAGTAATGTGGAAAGTTTCAGAAAAATCTGCGAAAAGTGAACTGATAATTTTGTTTCTTAGAGAAGAGACATTAAAGAAAGGAAAATTTTTTTTAAATTTTCAAATGATATTCAGGGATTTAAAAAGTATTGCTTATCATTGCAAAAATTTACCTTAGTCTTATGAGGTTGACAGTACTGAAAAAATGTACATTGAGTTATTTTGAGTAGTTTAATATGACGGTCAGAATTAAAACTTTCTAATAATAATAAACATTTATTTACAATTGATTATATGCCTGACACTGTAGTGAAACTTTACAAGTATTCTCTCACTTAATTCTTGCCCTTAGTCATATTAATTAAATATAACTATAATTTCTAATTTCAGATGAGGGAACTGGGGTTTAGAAAGTTAAGTGATTTGTTGGGATAGGGAAATGCATCCAGATTCTTAACTACTATGCGTACTGTTTCCAACCATGTCTGACTAAATGAAAAGGCAATGTTTTCAAGTCCTCCTTTCAGTACTCTGATCTTATGCTTCCCAGAAGCCTAATCCCTACTAAAGATAATGCATCTAACTCAGAAGTACTCATTTAGGAGCAGGCAACTGGTTTATGAGTAAGCAGTATACTAAAAGGGAGTCTTGTCCAAATATATGTAAAAGGTGCCATTCTTAGGTACTACAAAGCTTTAGACTTTGTTTTTAATAGTGCCTCTTTTAATCTCAGCCTTTGTAATAACATATTGATTTCATTGAAAAAGATTGAACTAAAGAAACTGTATGAGGAAAATAGCTAATATGTGTATCTATAAATGTAGTAAAACTAATATAGAGTGTTATTTGACATTAGTCCCATTACTTTTCACTGGGGAACTGGTGAAACCTTCATCAAACATCAATGGTATTGTTAAACAGATGATGTTGTATGGCTTATTGATTGTGTGTGTGTGTACACACACCCGTGTACTCATGCCAACCAATGTTTCACTCCAGTCTATTAGTCTCATATCAGCATAATAAGCTAATCAAAAAGAATGTAAATTCTGCTTATAATTGATCAAAGTTCATTTGTGAGTCAGAAGGTAGCAGAAGAGGGAGTGTCACACTGGGGAAAAGGACCCTGAATATTTTACTCTAGTGGTGATAAGAGGAAATGGGAGTAATTAGTTAAGCATGAGGGCACAGATTAACTAAAGGTAAGAAGAGTAAGCTGGAGAAAGGGAGAGTGCTGGAGACAAATTGCCTTTATTACAATTTGGCCAATTAGCCTAACTTTTTTTTGCCTCAACTGTTTGCAACTTTTCTATTATCTTTCTCTACAAAAGATTTTTAAAATGAAAACTTGTGATTTTTCTTATTACTGATATAATTTATATGTATTATAGAAATGTTAGAAAATGAAGATAGACAAAAGAAGAAAATAAAAATAAAGTACCACTACACAGAGGTAACACCTTTAAAATTACAATACCAATACTTTATGGTATAAGTTTCTAAGTGTTAAGACTCCTGATTATCATCCCAAGTCCTATCAATTAATTACTTAAATTTAAATTTTCAAAGTCATGTTTGATTATACTTATGTCATATATATGTCACATAAAACAAAATTTCAAATTAATAACAACAAAGTCTAGACATAAAAATAACATTTTAGTTTGTAAAATTTGCTTCTGGGCCAAAATTTGACCCAGAATTCTTGCAATATTGTATGTCTTCTTCTATATAAATACTGGCACTTCATATTTTTAAAAAATCTTATTGATTTTTACCTGAATAAATTTTATACTTCCACAAGTACTTTTAAATATTAAAGGTTTAAATTGTTAAAACTATTGAAAAGATAATGCTAAATGTGTTGACTTATAAGCATGGACTTATTTGTATAATAAAAACTCAAACAACATAAGGTCAAAGACTATGTAGTTAACAGAATGTGGGCCTGTTTTAATCATGTGTGTTTATTTGGTTTAGAAAACAAATCTTGAAGCATTATATAGTCCATGTCTAAAATGTTTGAATCAGTTCAACTTAGAATTAGGAAATGTGGTTTTCTACATTACTTCTGTAGGATGGTAATACAGATTATGTAACAGAAGCATTTATTTTATGATCAAAAATCAAATGGGCAGGGCCAGGGATTTAGCTCAGCGCCATAAGCGCCTGCCTGGCAAGTGTGAGGTCCTCAGTTAGTCCGTGGTACCAAAAGAAAAAAGAAAAGAAAGCAGGTTAAACAAAATTTAACAGATTTCTTCACTGAACTTTTCAGAACTTTCAGTATATGTGCTGCCAAAGCGAGGTCTTTTCAGAACTTTTAATATGTTGATATACATAAATCTTTAAAAGGGAAATATGGCCAAAGAATTCTTTGAGACCATTTTGACTACTGAATGTTCTATGAAATAATTTAGGAATAGCAGTGTAGTGACTTGATGTAGCTCATTTATGCTAAAATAGATTTGGTAGAAGCAATATCATTGTTATAGCTTATATCTGGATGTCCCCCCAAAGCCACATGGGCTCACATGGGGCTTTTCAGAGATGACTGGATCTAGGGTGCATGAATGTGGATTAAGGGTGTGCAAATATGGACTAAATTAGTTCACTAGTTGCTTTAGCATAGTTCTGGGTGTGGATAACGGGAACCCCTACACTGGATGTGTGGGTGACACCAATTAATAGGCGTATTGTCTGGATGAAATATGAGGGGAAAAGAAGGAGGGTAGGCTCACTGCTTGCTACCTCCTTCCTGCCCTGCAGTGGACTGTTTCTCCTCTGCCATACCCCTCTGCCATGCCTCCTTGCTTTGGAACCAGTTGAGTACAGACTGAAATCTCTACAAACTGTGAGCTAAAATATAACCCTTTCATCCTTTAACTTGTGGGTGTTGGCTATTTTGTCCCAGCAACAAGAAAGTAACCAAGTAATCATATTGTCGACCAGTCCACAAAAAATGATTTGCTGAAATGTGTAACATCAGTAAATTCTATCTCATATTACAATCCGTGTAATTTATCCTTAGTATGATTCCAAGTTATAGGTTAATTCTTGTCCTGATAGTTATATGAAGGAAAAGAAACATCAGAAACTCCTAATTTTTAATTGAAATGTTAATACTTGGAGATGGGGCATCATTAATTCAATAAATATTTATAGAATGCCTACCCAAGCACTGTGTTGTTGCTGAAATCACAAGAATAGTTAGGGGAACAGATTTTTTTCAAAAGAGTGAAATGTATTAAGAATATATTAAAAGTAATTCATGACTTAAGGAAAAGGATACATGAAAAATGCTTTATTAGACAATTTTGTCAGAGTAAACATCGTAGAACATATTTAAGTAACCTACCTGCTCACAGGCTACTACCATCTACTCCCTATGATATATATAGCTTATTGCTCTGATGCTGCAAACCTGTGCAGCATATTACTGTACTGAATACTGTGGACAATTACAACACAGAGATGTTTTTATATCTAAACACACAAAAGGCACTATAAAATGCAGCTCCTAGACAATAGGAATTTTTCAGCTTCATTATAATCTTCTGGGACCATCAATGTATATGCAGTCCATCACTGATCAAAATGGCTTCATGCAGTACATGACGTGTGCGTGTGTGTGTGTGTAAAGTTCTATATGAACTACCAAAGCACAAGTGAAGAAAGTCTGATTTGTTACTTATAAAGTATAAAGATCACTTGTTCATATCATCAGAACAAAATTTTCATTTAGTACTTAAGATTATATTCATGATTTTATCAATCTGATTTTTAAGTATCAGATTATATGCTTATTACCCTACAATATCCTTTTAAACTATGATTTAAAAAAAATCCAATTGGATGACATTTAAGTGTAAAGACATGAAGACAAAGAGAAGGGAACTGATTCAACAGATATTTAGAAGACAAAATGAAGGACTAGGAATGTAACTTTAATCCCCAATACCCCCTCCCCTACAAATTTGGTTTCAATCTCCAGTACCATACGTACACAGATTGCTTGAATAGGTGGGGCATGAGGGAAATAAAGGAGAGATATCAAGGAAGTGTTGGAGGTTTTTCACTTAAACAAAGCTGGATATATAAAAAGCCACTTCTCAACATCATATGTTAAATAGTCTATTCCACTTCTTTGGCTTATGACATACCAGAATTTCTTATAACTGTCTGTAAATTCTGGTGAGAATTATGTTGCAATTATTTTAGCTTTACAACGCTTTTTTTAATATTTAAAGAGACAAATTCTTTCCATTCATAAAAACATTTTTGTCTGTTTTTACCTACTATTCAGTATACTATTCAGTATTATTTTAAAATAATTTTTAATTTCCAAAAAAAGCCCATAAATTGAGTACTGTTCTTTTCTTCCCCTTTTTAGAGATCTTAGTATATCATTCTTTTCTTTATATAGATTTCATGTTTCTTATTGGGATAATTTCAAGTATTTTGTTGTTAATGTTATTACTGTGCTATTCTAAATGCTTTGGATTTAGTTTATTCTACTGAAGTAAAATGGCTATATTGTGAAACCTGTCGAAGAGTACTACAGTTGTCTTACTTAAGATCTAAAACTTTTGATAATTATTCAACTTTGTTTGAACTCAAAGCTAACATGATTGTATTTTCTGTTTGATACTGCAAGCAAGATATCTGCATACAATGAATTTAAGCCTGTGGAGAAAAAATTAAAACTCATGCATTTGTAAAAGAACTAGAGTTGTTAATACTATATATAAATCAGAACAAGGGGAGTGGGTAGGTGTTGACTGGCATGTGCATTCATGTCCCATTCATGTCCCTGTGCTAAATGGAATCACAGAATTTAAAGAACTGCTGAACTATTTGGTAGAAATCAGAATTTCAAAAGAAACTCACAAATTTTCATTAGCACAGATTATACTTTAAGTTTCTGCAGCTGACTTTACAATGATGTGTTTGAATTTTCTAAGCATCAGTCTTGTCTATGGAAATCAAATCTCACAGCCACTTCCAGTAATGTAAATCTGGATCAGGAATTGAGATGGACTATGTCTTTTTACAATCCCTGGTTTGGTTTTTTGTTGTTTTTTGTTTCAGTTTAGCAGTTTCATTAAGATATAATTCACATACCATACAATTTGCCTCCCCATCCCAGTACTGGGGATTGAACACAGCCCTTTCTTATTTATTTTGAGACAGGATCTCCCTATGTTGATAAATTGCACAGGCTGGGTTCGAAATTGCAATCCTTGTGCCTCATTCTCCCAGAGTGCTTGGGTTACAGGTATATGTAAAAAAGTCAGCTCACTTCACCCATTTAAAGTGCAGTTTATTGGTTTTTAGTATTCTCATGGATACGTGCAACAATCACATCAGCCAATTTTAGAACATTTTCATCACCTCAAAGAGAATCTCTGTAGCCTTACCCACCCATCTTCCTATCCTCAATTTTTTTTTCCTATCCTCAGTTTTAAACTGCCTACATTAATCTACTTTGTGTCTACATAGAACTTCATATTCTATTCACACAGGTTTCTTCTGCTAATTAATATGAATGGTATTATAGAGTATATAGTCTTATGTGACTGGATTCTTTTACTTAATAAAATTCTTTCAGCAGTCACTCCTGAAATGTTGCAACACATTATCATTACTTCGCAATTTTTTTTTTAAATGAACACACCACTTTTCGTTTATGTCCTTGTCAGTTGATAGACATCTGGGTTGTTGCCACTTTTTGGTACTTCTGAATAATGCTGCAATAAACATTTTGCACAGATTTCAGTATGGACATCTTTTTATTTCTCGTTTATATAGGAGTAGAATTTCTTGTGTTACATGGTAACCAAAAGTTTAACCATTTCAGGAAATACTGAACTGTTTTCAAAAGTGCTTATACCATTTTACACTCCTGTAAGTCATGTATAGGGTTTCAATTTCTTCATGTCTTTGGTTTGCTTTTAGTGGTTGTGTTTTTGTTTTGACATCCAGGAATCCTCTGCAAAGTCATAAACACTGAACTCCATGTTTTGTTCTGAGAGTTTTTTATAGGATTTGCTTTTATATGTAGGTCATTAATCTATTTTAATTTTTGCAAATGGCCTGAGATAAGGGTCCTGGTCTTAACAACACCAATGTGAACAACAGTCCACAGTTCTTAAGCAATGTTTGATCTGTTATGTGCCAATCTTCTCAATGGCTTCCAGATTAACTGGAGAGTAAGTACTTGTCCCATAATTTTGCACCTGTATATGAATAAAGCTGACTAAGTTATTTGGATACTGCTTTGTAAATAAAGCTAAATACTTTTCAACAAATGAATAGACAATTCCATTTTTGTTATGACTTAAAATATATGTGACCTGCAGACATACAGTTATTTCATTGTTGTGGTTCACTACTGAAAGATACGGAAATCTCTGAAATATGAAACTTCACCTCCATCCTCTCATGCTAGTTTCTGTCTTACCATTAGGTACCTGGAAAATCAAGACCATGAGATTGCCCTTGATTTACTTTTTTTAACTTTTTATCAGCACATTTTCAATAAAGAATATATTCATCATAGGGAGTTGGTACACATACACATTGCATCTTAATCCTTGGTTCTTCCCCTTATCCCTCCCCAAGAAACCAAAATATGTGGGGACAGTGGTGACTTGATAGGTATTCTGAGAGCCTCTAGTAAGAGAAATGGGTTAAGGAGTGATAAAAGTGAAGCAGTAGGAACAGTTAGGTAGGTGTGTGGGTTGAATCAGAGTGGCACCCTGGAGGTAAAACAGACAAAAACTTGAAACTTTCGAAGCTGTAACTAAATTTTGTACTATTATTTAATGCTGAAAAAAATTTGTCACTAAAAAAAAGTCAAATGTCATTAACCTTTTCTCTTATTCTCTTAGAAAATCAATTTCTGTCTTCCTAGACTCCCACTTTCAAGTGAAATGCAAAAGACATAGTAAATAATCCCCAGGATTACATATGATTTTATAGGATATCGATTTTAGAGCCCAACATCTGTTGATTTGTCTAAATGTGCCTCATTTTTAAAATCTCTCAAATGTTTTAGGGAGAAAGTGGTGGTTTCTTAAACCATGGCGAAGTGTGATGGCTTACTGTTCCTCACAATTCTTTGACTCTTGTTTGTTTTTTGAGACAGGATCTTGCTATGTAGGTCAGGCAGGTGCTGAATTCACTATGTAGCCCAGGCAGCCTTGAACTTTTGGTGATCCTCCTTCTTCAGCCTCTTGTGTGCTGGGATTACAGGACTATGCCACCCCGTCTAGCTTTGGCTCTTACAGACTTCCCCCTGTATTCAATCTGTGGCTTTATTGACCACTTCTATATAGCCTTTTCACATCTGTATCGCTGGCCGTTTCCTGAATAGCCACTCGTATTCCCAACTACCTAAACTGTCATCTCTAAGTAGGAGTCTCAATTTATCTTATCCAGAACTCAATCTATTCTACTTCTTTATGCTCTAAGGTTATACTTTCTCCTGTACTCTTTCAGTGGCACCAGTGTCCATTTAGAGAACTAAGCCCAAATTGTCAGTAATAGTTAACTTTCCCATGCTTTCTCTTACATTACATATTCATTGGTTCAAGTCTTTAATTCTACTTTATCTTTCAAATCTACCCCAACACTTCAGCCCTGCTTTAGTCCTCATATCTTAACTTGAACCATTAGTCTCTCATTACCTTTCTCTATCCTTTTACATTACTCTATTGTTCATTCAGTTGACCAAGTTCCTCCCTGTTTTAATTGAAATTACAAAAGCAATAGAGCCACATCAAGAGTTCAAATGAGAAAGTACTATGTCAAAAAGTATGAACAAGCCACATGTGGTAAGGATCCTATGTAATCTCAGCACTATGGGAAGCTGAGGCAGGATGGCAAATTTGAGCCCAGTGTAAGCAATTTAGCAACTAAGCAAGACATTGTAGCAAAATAAAAATAACAAAGGGACTGGAGATGTAGTTCAGTGTGACTGTCTCAAAAAAGGTGGGGGGGAGGGGGTGGCTAGGCATGTAGCTCAGGAAAAAAAAAGTATGAACATTTTTAGCTATTAAATACACATTTATGAAATTTCCAGCCTCACCACTTTTATTACATATAATCTTCTTTTGGTAATGTAATAAGTGATTTTTTTATGTATTAACTTGGAGTTGGTCTAAAATGCAAATTTTTTCATATTTATGTATGTGGGGTAAAATCCAAAATTTTTTTAGAATAGAGTACCAGATCCTAGCCTAATTTCACTCTATTCAAACTGATTTCCAGATTATAAATTAAAACAAACTTTGTAAAGTACTAGATCCTTTTATATATTTTTCCCTATCTTTAGAATGGCTAATTTATTTCCTAACTCCCTGTTATATGCTTGGAAAATTATTCTTCACTAATGTTCAAAATTTCTCTCTTGTGAAGTTTTTGCCAAAATTTTTATGTATCTTTGGTACTCTTACATCTCTTTCAATACAATTTATTGTTCTTTATCTATCCCACTGTTTTTTTTTTTTTTTTTTTTGCAGTACCGGGGATTGAACTCATGACCTTGCGCTTGCCGGGCAGGCACTTAGACCGCTGAGCTAGATCCCCAGCCCTGGTGTTTTTGAGACAGGGTCTCACTATGCCGTTCAGGCTGGCCTTAAGCTCACTTTGTAGCCCAGGCTGGTCTCAAACTCACAATGATCCGCCTGTCTCAGCCTCCCGAGTGCTGGGATTACAGGCGTGAGCCCCCACGCCCGGCTATCCCACTGTTTTAAATATATTTCACTTAACCTTCTGGATTATGAGTTATGAGGAAAAGACCAGGTTATTAATTTTATATTCATATTTCAAGTATATAGGTGCTGGGCACATGCTCATTGAAACTTCATTAGTTTATAGTAATAACAATGTTGTATATTCTTAAAGAACAATTTATCTGTCAAGTTTGCATACACAAATTTAAAAGTTCTCCAAGTTGTACACATTCTTTTGATACCCTTAGTATTAATACAGCAATATGCCTAAAAATATAGAGAATGACTTACCTATTCAGAGACATAAAACTTTTTGTATTGAATAATTGTACTATGGTCAAAATGGTTTTCTAGTCAGCATCCCTTAGAGCCTGTTTTCACAAGTATATTTTTACAGTAATACTGTAGAATTAAAATCCAAAAGATTACAAACATAAAATTAAACATGCCATTATCAATTCTTAACTCCTACCCAGAGTTCAAAATTTTTTACAGGTCTGTAAGATGTACAATAGATTTTAAACAAGATAGTTTTGCATATATAATGTTAAGTACCACTACAGCTCATCCAAATTCATAATGCAAGCTATTTCTCCTTTCCTCAAGCAAAAGTTACAATTTGTCCCAGTATAAGGAAAAGTTAAATAGTTTCTCTCGATATTATCTTGAATCATCTGAGTGTATTGGAGAAAGCTAATGAACGCTGACTTTAGAATCTTTTTTAAATTATTATTATTATTATTATTATTATTATGTCTTTTTGAGACAGGGTCTCACTATGCTGTTCAGGCTGACCTTGGGCTCACTTTGTAGCCCAGGCTGGACACGAACTTGCAATGATCGTCCTGCCTCAGCCTTCAAGTGCTGGGATTACAGGCATGCGCCACTAGGCCCAGCAACTTTAGAATCTTAAAAAGACGGTAATACAGAGAAAGCTACATCAGAGGGGTGATTTTTAATCTTTAGGTTTTTTTTTTTTTAAATACAGGGTCTCCTGTGTGGTGCAGGATGGCCTAGAGTTCACTATTTAGGCATACTGGCCTGAAACTTACGTCAATCCTCCTTCCTCAGCCTCCTGAATGCCAGCATTACAGGTGTGTACTGCCACGCCCGGCTTCAGAGTAGTGATTTTAGAAGAGTACTAACTCCAACACAATAAGACGGTTGACAAATTAGAAACATGATTACAAAAGAAATTTGGGTTTTGATGTCATGTTTTCAAAGAGAAAAAAATGTTTTAAATATCTAAAGAGCAATGTTTAAAACAATATTCATGAGTGTATATAAATTTCTGCATTTAATTTTTTAGGGGTAAAGAAACTCTAGCCTCTTTTGCTCCTGGAACTCACTTTCTTTTCTAAATGCTGCCTTGCTTATTCTCTAGAATAAGACAAGATACGAGCTATTTTTTTTTCTTCCTTCGGTGACACGTTTATTGTTATAGCCAGTCTTAAATTATTAAGCAAAACTAGGAATATTTATACTACATAGACTTTGAAATGCTGACCTCAATGACAAAATAAGTTTTTGTTGACCTTTTATGTGCGTTAACGCATCAATAAGGCATGGTTCATGATAAAAGTTATTGCCACTTTATTAATGTAATTTTTAAAAGGTCATTAGAGCTACTTTTCCATGGATGGAGACATTAACAAAGTATAAAAATATAATTTTAAAAGATCGCGCTGTTTATACAATTCTAATAGCCTGTATTATATTCATCACAACTTGTATGTAAAGAAAGCATATAA
Source organism: Cuniculus paca (assembly GCA_004365215.1). NCBI lineage: Eukaryota > Metazoa > Chordata > Mammalia > Rodentia > Cuniculidae > Cuniculus > Cuniculus paca. The sequence continues at coordinate 2,380 of RJWT010029537.1, read as the reverse complement.
ATAGAGGAATACTTGTTGCTTTTTCTTTGGCATTAAAATTCCTCTTAGGAGTGATATGTGATAAATTTTGCCTTGGATGTGATTGCTATGATTATATTAAATAACATCAGTACATCATAATATAGTTACAAAAGAACTGACCTACAGCAGACTTAGAATCTACCTGCTAGTACTCACTACTGAATGATTTGCTTCTAAGCAACATTTTCTTGGAATCAGTGGTTGCATATTGAATTTTTATGACTTATTTATTAAATTAAGTATTTCAGCAAGATTTGAGAATTGTCTGTAGTATAAAACGAAGATGTACTTCCTGTCTTATGGAAGTACAAGTGCTTAAGAAATTTATTTTTGAAATGAATAACCACATGAATAAATGTACACATGGCTAAAATTTGTCTAAATTCATTCTCCTGTTTTGATGTGTTTCCACAAAATGAGCAAATGGTGAGGCTCCCATAATCCAATGTATAATTTAAAAATGTCTATCTTTCAGTTATTTTGATGCAGTGAGCTAACACTCAGCTCTTGTAGTTCTACTGCAAACAATAGTAAACAGACCATATCTGTCTACTCAGTGTGTGCCCATTGTATTAGGCATTTTGAGATTCCTAAAAGATACTGAGCTGAATGAGTTATCCTTAAGCTACTGCATTCCTCCAAACACCTGTCACAAAACTCCATATTTTTGTTGTATCTGTAAGGGGTTGGGGAAAACTATTATTTTTATCATGAAAAAAATCACTTAATTATTCACTGTAATAATTTTCTAAAATTTAACCATTTCTTATATTTAAACACATATAAACAATATAAATTCAATCCATTTATTTGTACAACTTTATAATTTTAAAATGTGCCAATTTAGAGCTCAATTTCAAAAAAAAGAAAAACTAACCCAATTTCAGCTTTAAATAAATACAGAATTAGTAAAAAAAATGACACTGCTATATCTGGGTAGCAATTCACCATGGCTTTTTTTTTCTTTTTTCATCTGAGATTATAATACTGAGATATTTCCACTTTAAAATTTCTATTTAAATTTCCCTTGGTTAATGGTTGACAAACATTCTTCTTTGTTCTAATTCACATTTCACCACCCTTAGTAGGAAATCATTATCTTAAAAAAAAATCAGTATCTTCATGTTTGCATATTTTACTTGTTTAGCTTTTAGTAAGTGGTTTTAAAATAATTATCTTTGATGCCAAATACCCTTCCTTGGGTTGTCCTTAATTTGAACAGTATATTTTTTTCAATTTGCTTTGTACAAGGTAATTTTGCCAGATAAAACTGTCACCCTGTCCACATTTTAATACATTGGTAGTCCTTCTATTTAACTGCTTTTTGGTGGATTAAAGTCAGAGCAGCAACAGTTAAATTCAAAACAGCAAGTCATGTGTTCTTCCTTTAGATGCCTACCTTTCAAGACTGACTTATCTCCCCCTGCTGGTAATAATATAATTCTCATTTTAGGATATGTAATACCATAGTGAAAACTTTGGGGTGAATAGCTTCGGCTCCATAATTCAAAGAGATGTTTATGTTAATTCTCTAGTAAATTTCGTACATATGTAATGTTTTAACAAAGCTAGAACTTATACAACTATCATTGAAAGGACCTGGCATAACATTTCTGAAAAACAAAATAATAATGCTCTCTTAAACAGACTTCATAACATTATGTACTGAAATCTACACATAGCAAATAAAGTGAAACAGTAAGAAATACTTAAACTTTACTAAAACATTTCAGAATGTTCTAATCCTTTATCTTTAGTTTCCATTCTATTCATACAACATGCCTTCCTTTTTAATTCTGTACACACTTTTTTTTTCTTTTGAATCCTGTATAGAATTTTAAGTACATTTATTTAAATAGAATAAATGAAATGGCAAACGAGAGTTAACACTTACTTTAGTTTACTTTGACTAGAGTGAAAAATTTCATTGAAAGTTTATGGGTTTTTTGTAGGGGGAGTTTAAGGAGTAACTTGTTCTTATAATTACTCTGTAAAAGATGGTCATTTGCTCTCCTACAACTAATTAATAAACTTGTTTTAAAATTGAAGGGAAGCTAAGAAGAAACAATTTTTGCTTGATATTTATTATTTTGCTGTCTAAAATGTTAAGATTAGAAAATATGCTCTAATAGGTCAATAACTTTCATAGATCTAAATATATCAAATGTAGATTGACTAGGAAAGTAATTTCTCCTAACTTTAATTGACATTTTTACCAACATACTTTTTTTCCTAGATTACCTTATTGGAAACCAATGTCAAATCTCTAAAATATCCTGGTGCCTCCTCTAAAATTCACTACTTTATAGGCAATCAGAAATTTCTAACATTCTTCTTTTTCCATTTTCTAAGATGAAAG
>RJWT010029536.1:0-14887 GCA_004365215.1 Cuniculus paca | reverse complement strand
AAAACAATGGATTGACACAACCACTGTTGGAGTATTGTTCATGAGGCTTTGAGTGAACAGGGAAGTTTGTTTAGGAGTTTGTGAGTGAACCAGTGGTCGAGGTTGCCCCAGGGTCCCATGGTGGCCTATTGGCTGTGGTGGTTGGTGGGTGCTAGAATTCAAGTGCCATAGGGGCGACTGAGTTATGTAAGTATCACCCTCCAGCAGACTGGCCCAAGAACAGTAAGAGAGGGTAGGCCCTATGCACAAACAAATTTCCAGCCTCTGTGCTGCATTTGCTACAAGTGCAGTGACCAAAGCAAGTCATGTGGCCAAGCTCCATATTCAAGGGAAGCAGGTTAATAGACTTAATCCTTTAGAATGATAGAGAGGACTCTGAAGCCAAAATGCAAGGAAGCATGTACACAGAGAAGAGATGGGAAGAATGTGTAGCCACTTTTGCATCCTACAATATGGTTTCAGGCTAAGCTGGATCCAGGAACTCAGTAATGGCTCTTCAATTTGATTTCACCTCTTCTTGGCTCTGCATTTTTTTTTGTCAGATCCCCTCTCAGGTTTAAGTCTCCTTGGGGCATAGCAAGTCAGTCACCATGGCTCTGGGACTCTGGCCTCCCAGCTCGGTCCAGTAGGATGAAAGTCTCTCTCTTCTCCATTGTTTTGAAAGAAGTCCTGAATTGTCTCACCTAGATTCTGATTGGTTCATGTGTCCATCACTGAGCAGACTCCACATTACAGGACTATGATACTCTGATGGCCTCCTTTGTGGCACAGAAGGGAGAAGCACCTCCACACACTATGTGGACAGAGGAGGAGTGTTGGGTGGTTGGTCCAGGAAGCCACACGCCAAACTGAGGCAGGAGGTAGTCATGGAAAAGGCTGGAGAAAGAAGGAAGCATCTACTCACTGTACCATCCACTTTTTGGCTAGATCTGAGACATAAGGTAACCAAGAAAATGTCTGGGAAAGAAGGGAGGGACATTTTGGGACATACTTTCTGGGACTAGATCCATCTTCTGAGTTAAGCATTAACCCAGGAGTAGGATACCCAGGTCTAAGCACAATGGGAAGAGGTAACCAAATAACTTAGCTTATACACAACAAATCCCCCAGCATGCACTCAGTGGTCCTCTGGAACCCTTGGCCTACCCCAACTCTAATTACCATTATCACTATGTAGATCTGACCCCTTCCCACTCACTATGAGTTTTGGGTGCCATAACAAGTCTTCAAAGGGCCATAAAAGGCCAAAACTTTCACTACCCAACAGAGAGGCCAAGTCAAGATATTGGCAAAAGTTGTACCTCAGATCAAACCCTCAGTCGCACCCCAACCCTAAGGTTTAAACCCTTGACAGTGAGGCCCCTTGGTGCCATGAGCTCTTCTCACTGGCCCACTCCCATTATTCAAGTGAATCATTGATCCTGCTGTTCTCTTGGGTGTCCTGCTCAATGCTTTGGACATCAGAAACCTGGACAAGACCCCCAACCTGGTGATAAAATGACAGGCCCAATGGTGCTCAGCAGGCAGTAGAAACAAACACCTGTAGATGTCAGATGGCTGTTGTGAAAATCTGTTCATAGAGTCTGTCCATTTTTATTTGGGTTGTTTGATGTTTTACTCCTGAGTTATAGGAGTTCTTCTGAGGGCCCAGATACAAGTCTGTTATCAGAACATTTTTCTCCCCATCTGTGGCTTCCCTTTCATTTTCTTAATGCTGTCTTTTCATTTGATAAACAGCTTTAATTTCTATAAACTAATTTAACTTTTGTTTGCTTTTGTTTTCCATGTCCTCTCCAGGAAACTTTCTACCTGTCATTTTTTTGAGATGATTTATAGTTTAGCCTGTGCATTTAGGCCTAAATTAGCTTGTGCATTTAGGCCTTGAATTAACCTCTGTGCATGTTATGAGGGGAAGTCTGAGTCCTGTTTCTTTCAAATGGACAGCCAGTGGTCCCAGTGTGTCCTCATGATGTCATGTGGCTCTAATGAATGAACTGGAGCTTAACCACTGTGCAGTGTCTGGCACCCACCTCCATTCTCATGCTGTGGGGGAGGATGGTTTGAGACCTCTGAAACACAGGTTAAATTGAATTCCCACAGGGAGGTACTAAAAGGTGAGGCCAGGTGGGATATTTCCAAGGGGACTGTGGCTCCTCTCTCAGGATGGATTTTTCCCATTCATATGATGATAGTTCATTGGGTTACTGGATCATCTCAGAATGAGTCCTCTATGAAAGCTAATGAAACAGGCTACTCACATTTCCTATCTCTGCCCCAAATGATGCCACCTAGTTTTGTGATTTAAATGTAACATATCTCCCAAAGACTCATGTATGGAGGGCTAGATCCCCAAAGCAGTAATGCTCAGATGTGGGACCTAGAGATGTGATTGGATCATAAGGGCTATAACTTCATTGGGATATTCATCCATTGATAAGACAGCTGAATGGCTATTGATTTGAGAGGTGTACTTGGAGGAAGTTGGTTACTGGGGTTGTGCTTTTGAAGGCTTGCATCTCTCAGGCTTTTCCTTACTCTCTCTGCTTCCAGGATGCCATGGGGTGAGCAATCTTCCTCTGCCACATCTTTCTACCATACTGTTTCTGCCTTGGAGCCAGCCAACCATGGACTGAACCTTCTGAAACCATGAGCCAAAATAAACCTATTCTCCTCCAAGCTGCATATGTCAGATATTTTGTCCCCATAACAGAAAGGTCACAAATACACCTACTGTGTAATATTGTGTTATTAGCAACAGAAAACAAGTAAAAACACATGAGTTTCCTTTGTGACAACCCTGACATAGAGGAAGCTACATGCAGTAGCCAACAGTGTGGCCAGCATGATACAACTGGTACTGTGATAGAGAGCCGATATAGAGAAAATCACCCAGAGGTGAACTGCATCTATTCGGAAAATCTCCATGGCTTCTAATCCGCTCATCCACCCACCACTCACCCACCCACTCCAGAAATTAACACTGGCAGCTCTCTGCAGGCACCAGGAAAGATCATCACCACATCTCTGCTTACAGGCTTCCAAGTGAGGAAGCATAAGTCAGTAAATCACAAGACCCATAAAATAATCACAGATGTGCTGCGTTCCATGAAGAAGATAAGGACCCCCTGAGATGCAGCAAATGGAGGAAGATGAGACTGGAGACTATTCCCCTTGGCGCTTCGTACATCTTGGAACCACCCACTTGCAATTCTGCCTAATATTCAGAAAGTTTCCCATCTGTTCATGACCCTGAAGACTCACAGGAGGCAGGGCAGCTTTGAAGCCTCCACAGAAGACTTCTGCTCCCTCTCAAGCCTGCCTTGGTCAGGGGAATCCTTGGGGCCTCCTGATCACTCTTTTTTCCTGAGTAGATGCTCAGTGAATCCTAGTACCATAAGCAAAGTTACCCATGCCTGGCTGAGGTCACTTGAGGAAGGTCACAGGGGCAGAGCACCTGCCTTTATCTCACTGCTACTGGGATCCAGGCATCCAGGTGTGGACGGGGCCATAACCTCCTTGGCTGAAAGGGGACTTAGAGGCCATTCCATGTGAGCCCTCAGCTAAGGCTTCAACCTCTCATCACACCCCCAAGTGGCCCTTCAAGCACCAGTTGGTTGCGGGCAGCAACAGGTGGCTTTCTGAGTCCCAGAGCACCCTGCCACCTCAGGAGCATTGGCCAGGAGCCCCACACGGGAGCAGTGGAGTGTCCTGGGAGTGGAGCAGGGACGTCTCATCATACTCTACCACTAAGGGAGGAGGCACTTCAGTTTCCTGAGCACACCTGTCCATTTCTCAAATGATTCTACATCTGTGTTTTATTCAATGACTACTTAGCAAATTGCACCAGTCCCTTTCTTCTAAGATCCTGGGATGAGTTCTTTACTTGAGGCATGGAGCCTGGTGGATCCCGAAGTGTCTGTACACTGTGCATGGTTTGGCAAAGCACTGAGTCAAGCTGAAAGCTGTGGCATGTGCTGTCTCAGACCCCAGGGCCCAGACGGGTAATCTGGGCCAGCAAGTCTTTCCCACACCACCTATTTTGAGAAATGGGGACATCAAAAATAGAAAGGCCCAATTCCACCGGCTGGAACTCTCATCTGGAGAGCTGGGTAATCAGCTAAGACAATAACTCCCAATTGTATGACAGTCTCACAATGGAATCCTTTTTTAAGTGCTTCAGACTCTTTGAGGGAGAAAAAAATTGGATAAATCTTTTCAAGAAACAGTGCAGAATTTGCCAGCAGTTGGGGTGGGATGAACCAACTGCATCCTGAAGGTTGCCATGCTTTTCCGCTACAAGGTGGAATGTGTCAGGCCAAGGCAGTCTTGGTCCTGATTTGACACAGCAGCCCATAAAGTTGGCAGCAGGAAAGGAAAACTGGGGAAAATTCTGGTAGAAGTGAGTGAAATGCAGTGCTTCTACTACTGCTTGATCAATAGCACCCCAAACGAAGGCAGAGTCTCTTGCTTAAGACAAGCAATAAATGTCCCCAAAACAGAAGGTTTATAGTTTTATAAATCAGGGTATTTTTGTGATTGTTTCTCCTTTGCATGGACATTTCCTGGGAGACATGGTTTTGACCAGAAGAAAGATATTTGTCAAAGCCTGCATGAATAAGAAACCTCTTTTTCCTTTTCGCCCCCTGATTTCTAAGAGTGGCATCAGGGTGGAAGTCAGTTCTGAAGACCTTGCACCATGGTACCCTAGAATGGCTATCAGTCACTCTTCATGCAATATTTATCAAATATGGGCTTTGGGTAAACAATTGTATTGGATGCTACCTAGGCTTTTGAAAGCTTTTATTCTAGGAGGGAAAAGGATTATAAACTGTATTGGGTGGTGTGCAATGGAAAAGCCACAGGAGACAGCAAGTCAGAAGGAAGGGCCAGGCCAGACACAGGAAGGAAGTAGTGTTTCTGACCAGCTCTCAAAGAAACCTAGGACTGCAGATGGTAGAGATGGGGTGGAGGAGCTTCCAAGTAGGCATGCAAAATGCACACAGGCGGGGGATAACTGTGTGTTACAGGTGTGGGCAGCAGTCAGGAGCAGAAGTGAGAAGAAGCATGCTAGTCCCCAGAGGGCTCAGCAAAAGATTTGTGCCAGAGTTGAGTCTGGCCTGTGAGTAAAAAATATTGCAAAAGTGAAGAATATAGCCAAGATGAGATGAGACAGCACAAGTTATGGCTGCAGTGTCTACATACTGAATGGGGACCTCCCCCATCTAGATCTGGTCCCTGCCCAGTCCACAGACCCCATTCTTACACCTAACAGCAAAGATTCAGATTGCGGCAAATGGATGGAGGGATCCTGGAGGAAAGTTATCAGGGAGATGGAGGTGAGGTTAGCATGATAGTTTAACCCTGGGAAAAACAGAGGCTGTGGGAAGGCTGAGCTATGGTAGATACAAACAAACAAATAAGCCCCTTTATAAAAAGAAAGGCAAGTATCAATTCCAGGAAAAAAAAAGTTGTGTTAAAAAAAATTCCAATCATACTTGACTCAAATAAGCAATGCACCTAGTTGTAAGAACAAATACTTAATAAATATCAAATAGGCATTGAATAAATACTGAGTAAATACTGGTTCAATGTTTGGGATGTTGATTAAGGAAAGCTAAACACCATTCTGAAGGTACCACTAAAATTGATGAATCAAGAGATTGGTCATATATATTTATACGTGATAAAGGAAAAAAAATGTTTAAAAATATAGATGAGGTAAATATTTAAAGACTTAAAAGAATTTAAGAAGCAGCAGGGGGATAGATAGGTCCTAATGAATATATATATATCCTACTTTGACTCACAGAAAGAAAAGAAAAGACACAAACCTTGATTCCTCCAAGGACAGTATGTGGAGGGCAATACAGCATGGCAAAGAAATGAAGAGGGATGTCTCTGGAAAAGTCCAAAGCTCATATTCCTCTGGGGATCATTTTATTTTATTTTTTTTTTATTTTTTTATGAGCAGGATATATTTATTGAGAGAGAAAAAGCTTCTGTCTGAGAGGGAAACAGAAGGGGTCCTGAGTGGGTTGCCAAAGATTCTGGCTTTTCTAGGGATTTTTATAGGGTAAAGCCACGAGGTGAGTTGGGTCCAAGTTAGGGAAAACCTGGGAACTCGCAAGGCAAACGATCATGAGGTGGGACAGAACTATGGTCAACCAATAAGGTTAATTGTTCAGGTAAAATTGACCAAATCAGGGATGAATAGGGAAGTGAGTCACATAGCAAGTGAGCATTCTTAAGTAGCTGGGAGGAGGGAGCTGGGGCTCTATAGCTGCCCAGGTGCAGGCTGAGCCCAGTTCAGGGTCTTACCCATCCAAGGACTGCAGCAGCCTTTGTGCAATAAGATTGACATCCACGCTGCATTACAGGGCTGCTGTGGCAGGGCTGTAGGCAGACAAGGGGGCAGAGCACAAGCTCCCAGAGGAGACCTGCGGTCCCATCCTCCCCACTCCACCCTCCTCACTCTCTTTCCACTTCTCGCCTTCTCCTCCGCCCACATTTTGTCTTGGCCTCTGTTCTTTCCTCAGTGGAATACTCAGTACAATAGTTAGTTCTCAGAGGTGAAACTTCACACAGAGTCACACATTTACAGAGCATGGTGCTTCAGCTGGGCTGAGCAGGACCTCAGGACCAAGAATGGTAGCAGGCCCAGCCATGAGGGGAGTCTTGGAGCCCTGGTTGTAGGTGACTCCTGCTGTGCCTTTTAATAGCTGTGAGCCCTTGTGGCTAGTTCTGGGCCAGTGCTGAGCAGTGACAGATACCAGGAAGGGTGAGAATGGGGGCAGGATAGGAGGTATGGGGCCTGGAAGGCATAGGCAGCAAGGGATGCAAAGAGGAGAAATCCTGGGCCAGAGCTTTCTTTTCTTTTCTTTTCTTTTCTTTTTTTTTTTTTTTTGAGATACGGTCTCACTATGTTGTCCAAGCTGGCCTTGAACTCACAGCAATCCTCCTGCCTCTGCCTCCCAGGTTCTGGGATTACAGATATGAGCCACCACATCCTGTTTGACCGGAGCTTTTTGGGAGTAGACCCACTACCCTAGGTTTAGATACATATGGATATTCCAAGCAAGGTAGGGTGGCACAGGCCTGTAATCCCAGCATTCAGGAGGTTGAGGCAGGAGGACTGCAAGTTTGAGGCCAACCTAGGCTATATAGCGAGTTCAAGTTCAGCTTAAACTGCATAAAAAATTAATTAATTAAAAACAAGAAAGCAAGAAAGCAAGCAAAAAAGAAAGAAAGAAAAAAGAAATGAATATCCCCAGTGTCATTCATCAACATTTTGGAGTAGGCCCCTGTCTCTAAATTTGAGAAAAACACACTTAGAGTGATGTGCTACTTACACCATTGAATATCTGTCCTTTTTGGTAATGGGTTTTTGTTTTAATCTGTTGTCTCTGGTATGTCACAAGTGGTCTATTACCGCTTAGATTAGAGTTTTTAAGGGAAAGACCATGACCCAGAAGTAGCCTCCAGGCTGCAATGAGGACCTACATAAGGACCACTAATGGCCCTGTTATGGTTTGAGTCCGGAATTCCTCCAATATTCATGCACTGAAAATTTGGTCCCCAACTGGGAGCACTACTAGGAGGTGATGGAAATTGTAAGAGGGAGACCTAGTAGGTCCCTGGGGTGTGTCCTCAGATGGGATATCCTGTCACTGCCCTTTCCTTGGCTCTGCTTTGTGGCTTCCAGAGGGGCATCATGGTTGCACCACATCCTTCTACCATGATGTTCTGCCTTGCCACAGGCCTGACAGCAATGAAGCCAGCCCACCATGGACTGAGACCTCTGAAACCGTGAACCAGAATAGACCTTTCCTCCCTTAAATTCCTCCTTTAAAATCTTTCTTCCATGCTGAACTTAACCCTAACCCTCTTCTGAGCTCACTTCCTGTGTTCAGAGGGGTTGTATCAGTCAGCATAATTGAGGTTATGCTGAGGTTACCAACGATCCCCAGATCCTGGTGGCTGAAAACATCATTTTATTTCTCACTTAGGCTGCAGTCCCATCACATACCAGCAGGGACAATGATCAGGCTCATGGGCAGCTGGATTCTCGGGCTCTGTGGGCTCCTGCACAAAGGGAAAGAACACGTTAAGTGCCTGGTGTTATTCTCTCTGCAATGTACTGGGCAGAACATGAGCATGGAGAGAGAAAAACACAGCCATTTAGTGATCAGAATGTGGAGCTGCCACAAGGCACAGCAGACTCAAGCCACTGGGCTGGGGCCTTCAGCCTGGCTATGAAGCTATATCTCCCAGCTTTAGCCACTGCCACGAGGACAAAATCTACACTGTCATGTGGCCAATCAGGTCACAGAAAAGCTCCAGGGATCATCAATGTTTCAGTCTGTTCTCTATGGCTATAACACAATAACACAGACTGAGTAACTTATAAAGAAAACTTTATTCAGCTCAGGTTCTGGAGAGTGAGTAGCCCCATGACACAGCGGTGGCATCTGCAGAGGTCCTTTGTGGTGCGTCATAATATGGCAGAAGATGCATGTGCATGGGACAGGTGCAAAGGAGAAATGAGCTGGCACTTATAACAATCACTCTCGTGATACTGACCCAGGCCTGGGGTGAAGACCCAGTGATCTTCCATTAGGACCCGACTCCCCATGTTGCAATGGGGATTAAATGGGAGACACATTTCAACCACACTGTCCCCTATCGATTACCAGTACTGCTCATTTTGTGAGCACCATGGAACCCTCCCTGGTCTAAGCAGAACTCTGCAACCCTGAGTGGGCATGGGAGTCACCAGGAAACCTTACAAAAACCAAGACTCCATGAGTCTGAGGACAGGTCCATATTGCCTGTCCTCCAGTGGGCCACAAATGATAGAAGGAGCAGCAAATACAAGATGGTGAGGGCTCAGGAGACAAGCAGAAGGAAAAAGGGATGCAGCCAGTCCAGGATGGTCTCATAGGTCATGCACAGATGCTAATGATCCTGTAGTTCCTTGAGGGTGGGCCAGATGGTGATCACGATATGCTTGCCATGCTGGTCTTCTCTCCTAAGACCCCCACTGCAGCCATGCTTGAGTCTATCTGAACCCTCGCTGTCCCTTGAGCAGAGTGGTCCCTTCTGACATGGGTCCCATAGCCAGGGCCAGAGGTGGTACCAGTCCACAGAATGTGTTTGGGCATCAAGCACTGGGGGTCTCTGCCCTGGCGCTGCACATGGGATTTGTCCTTGCCTTGCTGGGACAACTTGCAGTGTTTTCTGAAGCTAATCTCTGAGGCAGCAGTCATGGTTGCTTGCTTCTTCCTCACGTCACAGCTCCCCTGTGCTTTGTGGGTGTCCTGGTCGGAGGAAAACACATCTAACTGTGCTTGACCAGGGACCATGGCCTGCTAGTGAGGGATGAACTGGATGGTTCACCCCAGGCTCCCAGTTGGGACAACAACCAAGTAGAGGGTTCTGGAAATGAGGTTGGGGACAACAGGGGAAGGTGGACTGCACTGTTCCAGGGAGAATCCAGCTGGAGATAGGTTTTCTAGGTGTCCTGCTGAGGACAGGGGTAAGGTCCCTTCCCAGAGGTGGATCCCGAGTGAGCAGAAGAAGAATCCCAGTGACAGCAACATGGGCACAGGTAGAGGACAGTGGACCCACAAAAGATCCTGGGAAGAAGAGCGGGAGGAAAAGTGGGGCACAGGGCAGGGTCCTGCCACACTGTCTGTGCCTCTCTCTCTGTCTCTCTGTATTTCACTGTCCCTGTCCCACCTGGTGTTTCTTGCCTGGCTGCTGCTGTGCCCCTGTTGACCTCTGGATTCCTCTTGCTCTGCCTTTCCATCCCCCTCACAGCAGCCCATGCTGAAATGTGGCTGGATACATCCCTCCTGGCCTTGGCAACCTTGGCACTCTTGGCACCTACCTCTGCTCTGTGGATGAGGATGAACAGGGCCTGCACAGCCTGGCATAGCCACTGACTTCAAGGGGAGCCCAGGATTTGGCCTGAGCATCAGATGAACATACCCCGAGAGGATAAAGCCCAGAATGAGGAGGGGGACCAGACGTGGGCGGGAGCCAGGTGCCATGTAGCATCGGTTTGTGGCTAGGCAGAGTTGAGCTGCTTCTCAGACCGCTATGACAGCTCCTCAGTGCTGATGTCCCCCATCACCCTCAGGTCACAAACGCCACACTGAGCCCACTAAACAATTGTAGTAATTAATCTAAATAACCCTTGGTGACAACTTGCCCAGCCAGGACTTCCTTTTAGGACAAGAAGCATCTCCAAAGCTCACAGGAGGGATGTTTTCCACGAGGCCAGGAAGAAGGACATGGACTCCTTTGAGTTCCAGTGTAGCTCCACAAACATCTAAGACCATAGCCCTTGTCCTGTTCTCAGTCTCCAGCCCTGTGGGCCAAGGAAGCAGCACACACAGCTGGGGGTGATGCCCACACACCTGATTCTGGGTTGTCCTTATGGTTACAGGCAACCCATGTGGCAGTCACAGGTTCTGCCCTCTTCCTGCCAACTATCAGAGGTTAATGTTTGGGTAGCACAGTTTGGGAGATGATCTCCATGAGCCCTTCCTGGGTGATGCATTAGAATTAATAAGATACGTCCATGTCTGTCTAAGCAAGAGCCAGGGGGTCAGGCCTTGTGAATCAAATGCATTTCCCTCTGGGAAAAAGCTGCCCCTGCTGCTCCCCATGCATAATGGACCTCGAATGTATGGGTGTGAGCCACAGGGGCAGGGCAGGCGCGGCTGGACTGGAGACATCGAGAAGCATGTTCTTTGGAATGTGAAAATGAGCCCTAATGATCCAGCAGCAATTCTTGTGCTTCACACCCAACTCCCAGGCATGGAGAATGTGAGGAAGCTTCCCATCTTGTTACCGAGATGCTGCTGATGCTGGAACACGGCTATGCGTGTGCTTGTCACTGCTGCAAAAGTGGTTTGAACTTAACAAGCTCTGGAGTAAATGTAAGAGGCTTTCAGAGACACACTGGGAAAAACACACACACACACACACACACATACACACACACACACACATACAAAGTCATTTGAGGCTCCCCAAGATGAAGGACAAAAGGAGTGTCAGGACAGGAAAAAGATTCATGAAGGATACGTGGACATGAGGCAGACAGATTTAGCAAATCAAAGTATAAGGTGCCATCCTGAAAAAACTAAAACTAGAAATTCCATTTGACCCAGCTGTTCCCCTTTTAGGTATTTTCTCCAATGAGTTAAAGACATCATACCACGGTGATAACATGCAGGCCTATGCTTATAGCAGCAAAAGTCATAACAGCTCAATCTTGGAAGCAGCCTATATGTCCATCAACGGATGAATGGACAAAGAAAATATGGTATTTACATGCACTGGAGAACTACTCTGCCGTAAAGAAGGGTAACTTTGAGTGATTTGTAAAAGCATGGATGCATCTGGAGACTATAATATTAAGTGAAAAAAAAATCAAATACACAAGCTTAAATACTACTTAACTCTTCTTACATCAGAAACCCAGACTATAAATAATTGTTTTAAAAGATATACAATAGGAAACAAGGAGATAGATCTTATGCAAATCGGAAGGGGAAACAGAGACAGAGGGAGGGGGAGGAAAAGGGGGATAAAAAGAATTAAGATATGTTAAGTACTTGTACCTACTTCCTAAGATGAATGTAAATAATACATACTGCAAACATGTACCAATAAAAAAGGTTTTAAAAGCAAAAATCAAGAACATGCCCCCCTCCCAAAAAAAAACCCAAAAAGCAAAGCACGGTGTGCTAGTTACACCAGAATCTCAGGTAAACATCCAATACATTTTTGTACAAATACGTCCATCTACTGCATGATACATATGTATTCTAAAAAATTATAACAATCTTTTGTTTAGCTGAGGTTCCACATCGGGTGGATAGTCTGTATTTTATCTGGCAAAACTCTGTGCGAAATCTTAAATGGTTTGACCTGTCATTTCAAGGGTTGACTTTCTGCTTCTGAACATTTTATCCTCTTGAAAGATAGGAGATTAGTTCAACAAGTGCTTCAACTGGTAGTTTAACACTGCCGTTTCCTATGGATGCCCCTGTCTCCCAGCCTCACTCTGCCACCTGCCTCTCTAGGGCTTTGAAGACGGGCTGTGGTGCTCTGCATGAAGCACATCCTCAGACTTCAGCAAAGGGTAGGGATGGGTGTGGATTCTTGTCTGGTGTCTAGAAGACCGTGGAGGATCCAGAGGATGGCAAGAATTGCCCATGCCACAAGTAAATCTGCTGAGGTTCTTTTGATGTAAAGCAAAAGATAAATAGATTCTGCCTGATGTAAGCAGAACAGAAAACTGTTAGCAAAATAAAGGGAAGTGCACAACAAGGCTAGAAGGAAGGGGAAATGCTGCTCCAACCTGTGTGAGACCTGGAGGACTTATCAGGGGTGGGTGCTGTGGATGCTAGAATCCCCAAGTGACAGAAGGCCTGGCTGGACATCTGCACTGCTGGCTCCAGACATGGGCTACCAGAGCCACAGTGACTGCTCCTGGTCCCAGCCTCCTTCTTCTGCTATTCTAAATCATGGTTCAGGGTAGACGCAATGATTGGACAAGTAATTCAAAGTAGCTGCATCTGATTAGCCCAAAGGATCAGGGTATGAACATCTGATTGGCAAAGTACTTCGGGGTAGGAAGACCTGACTGGCTGAGTCACTCAGGCCCAGCTTCCAGGAAGATCAGGAAGTCCAACAGACTGGTCCTTCCTGATTCCATTGCAGAAGGGTGTGCTCTCCTTACAACATTAAGGAGGGCAGGTAGTGGAGAAGTTACACCAACCATGAACACTGGTACCCAGCTGGTGAGCTGCGGGAAGGGAAGATACATTGGTTGCAATCGAAGCTCCTGTTCTGCCTATTTCTCTGCTTCTCCTGAGAGGACTTGAAAGCCATTGGGTGCTCCTCTCTCTGTACATCCATCCTAGTGCTGCAGGACTGGAGCTCAAATTGCAGGGTACCTCGGCAAGTGATACCACTCGTGGAATGCATAAGTTAGCTACAAAATGGCATCATCCATGATGACAAGATCCTAAACATGGCATTGACATCAGTACGTCACTGAGTAACACAACCTTCCTCATCTATTATCCCTACAAGGCAGTTGGTCGTACAGATAAGCGCGACAACCATATGTCTCCGCAGGCAGGACAATCCCTGCTGTACACCTGTTGCTGCAGCGTAATTATTGATTGCACCACTTTCATGCTCAAGACTGGATGGGAGTCACCCTACAGATAAGGAAAGTAGCTCTCAGAGAAATGCTAAATTGAAGAACAGCGGATGCTAAAGAATGACTT
The DNA here is from genome assembly GCA_004365215.1 of Cuniculus paca. Lineage (NCBI taxonomy): Eukaryota > Metazoa > Chordata > Mammalia > Rodentia > Cuniculidae > Cuniculus > Cuniculus paca. The sequence goes on along the minus strand of RJWT010029536.1, from coordinate 1,574 downwards.
TGTCACACTGTCGTATCATTTCACCACTGTGTATCTGCATGTGGCCTTGCTCGTAATTTCTCCCATTTGTACATCTGGCGTTTCCTTTGTTATTTTTCCCAGAAACATAAATCGAGATTATCCAGAAAGCTGTCCTGGCCTCTGGATCCCATTATTAAATCCTCTTAGCAGGCTTCTTGTAACTCAGCATTGGTTCAGGCAAATTTCTCTGCAGGGTTCTGTAGACAGCAATACTTTCCAGTCAATTGTACTTGGTAAGAGCGCCAGCCTGCAGCCAGATCATTAGAGGGCCCATGTCAGTATTTCCCCAGAGCTGTCTTCCTCTGGCTGTGTGTGACCAGTGCAGGGCCACCTCTGGAGTCCAGAAGTTTCCAGGGCAGTGCTTCAAGTCTAGGTCCTGGGACAGTGTGGAGCATCAGAGCTGCAGGGTCATCTCTGTTAACATCAACCTCACTCCTGAGTGGGGTATGCAGCTCACCAGGTGCCCTCTTCTTGCTGTGCCCATTCCCAGGGGGCAACCAAAAATCCAGTGTATCCCCCATCCTGACTCATGTGCCCCTATCCTCAGTCAAGCTGGGCAGGACAGTCAGCTGACCAGAGTGAAGTCTTAGGCCAGCCAGGTACCTTTGGCTTTGAAGTACTAGAGGGTGGCAGAGTAGCTTGTCAGAGCCACCTGCCTCCATCCATCCCTAGCTGAGCTGTTGACCTCTGTGACATTGCTGACTGCGTGCCCTGGGCCATCAGCCACAGGACAAGGTTGCCCCAACCCGAGGTTGCAGTAACAAAAGCCTTATGTCCAGGGCAAGGGAAGTGAAAGACCAGCTGGGATCCAGGGTTGCAGCCCCAAATGTTATGAAATTCAGTGTTTTCTTCCCAGTGCCAAACTCCATAAAGCAGGTGGCATGTTAGGAAAGTATGTTGGAATAGCCACAGATAGATGCCCTGCAGCCCAGAGAAGGGTGACACAAGAGTGGGGGAGCTGCTTCTCTGTTCTGTGCACCCCAGAAAGCTGAGATGCAGGCTGGAGATAATGCAGCATAACAGCTGCTGTGTACTGGGTACCCACCACATGCCCAGCTCAGTAGCCAGTGAGCATCCTGCATCAGCACCCAGGTCCCTTTCTCCTCCTAGAGGCCTGAGATTTTCTGTACCTTGCCCACATCACATAGCCAGCACCTCAGTCCCTATCTGGCTCAGGCTTAGTCCACATTTGGAACTCCAAGTCACCCCTCCATGCTGAAGTGGCCTGTTACCTACTGAGGCAGCCCAGATCTAGACTGCTCACCCACCACGTGTCCACACTGTTACTGTCACTGGGATGAAGAAGGAGACTTCCTGGGCCCTGTCCCCGCTTCATGGAGCTTTCCGGTGGGTAGTGCCATGAGAGTCTTGGGCAGCAGCAAGTCTCCCAGTGAGGGGTGTCCAAGCTTACATGGTTGGTGGGACCTGGAAGTGGAGATTCATGTACTCTTCAGGGTTTGGCATGAAGTCATTTCCACATGGGGACTGGGAGAAGCTTTCAGAGCACAAGGACCTCTGGTCCCCCAGCATGGACAGACCCCACCCCCAGCCCC
>RJWT010029535.1:0-14894 GCA_004365215.1 Cuniculus paca | reverse complement strand
AGTGGTGGATGCAAAGGTCTGCGCTGGTGGTGGTGAGTGCTGGGGACTCAGTATTCTGGTTGGAGACAGCGATTGACTGGGAGCCATTTTGGAGTTGGGCAGGATAAGTCAGGGACCAGGACTGCTGCCAGCTTCTTCCAGCACCTCCAGGTTGGGGGAGGACCCACGGAAGTTGCTTGAACTGAGTTTGGCTCCCATGCACATTTCACACATCACATAGGTTCCTAACCAGCTTAGATCTGTAGGCCCTGGCCAGTTCTGCTCCTGTGCTAACTCCAAGGGCCCTTGTAGGCCAGTACACAGGTCAGTGCAAAAGCACGGGCACCCACCATCTGGTACCTGTAGCCAGCACTGGCCAGAAAAACCAAAGAGCCTCGCTTCAGAGAGATTGTAGCCAATACCAAAAGTACCTGGGACCCCACTACCCATGTGTATGGGAGAAACCAGGGATATGTCAAGATGAAGGAGGAAAAGGCAATCTCTGGCATCCAACCCAAGCAGTGCAGGTAAAGGAGAGGTAAACACAGAAGAGATCAGGAGTCACACACTTAAAATGTGTGAAATGATGTCAACTGAAGTAAAGAGACAATTCCATGAGGGTATAAAATAAATTAGAACAGAAATTCTATCCCAGGTTAAAGAAGAAATGAAAAACCTAATAAAAGAATTACTAAGCACCTCTAAAGAAGACACAGATAAAATAATAAAGGAACATAGGAAAATGAGGGAAACCATGAATGAACAATATAAGAGAGATTTAGAATGCATGAAACAGATTCAAAGAAATATCCAGAATATTAAAAACTCCACTGAAAGCTGGCAAAACCACTTGAAAGAAATTGAAGATAGACTTTCAAACCTTGAAGACAGGTTTGCAGCTTGTGATCATGAAAGGAAGGATCTCTTAAAAATAACAAGGACTCAGGAAGTAACAATTCAATGACTGCTAGAAACTCAAAGAAGCATAACTTAAGAATTAAAAATGTGAGTGAAAAAGCAGGGGTCAAGACGAATGACATCAGGACTCTATTTACAGAAATAATTTCTGAGAACTTCACAAGTATGGGAAAAGGAAGTGACATTCAAATAAGCGAGGCATATAGAACTTCAGCTAGCCATAACCAAAACACATGTACACCCAGACATATAATAATCGAGATCCCAGAAATTCAACACAAGAGCAGAATATTAAAGCTCTTAGAGAAAAGAAACAGATCACCTATAAAGGAAAACCCATCAGAATCATGGCAGACTTCTCAACACAAATCATCAAGTCAACAAGAGGCTGGAGTGAAGTAATGCAAGTCCTGAAAGAAAACAACTTCCAACCCAGACTGACGTACCCTGTAAAACTTTCTTTCAAAATTAATAGAGAAACAAGATACTTCCATGACAAAGAACAACTCAAGGAATTCATGAGCACCAAACCAACCCTACAAAGAATACTAAAGGACATTATAGAGAGAGATAAAAAGGACCATGGTCTCACGAACAATGGCAGAAGGGGACCATCAAGTGGGGCCAGTCGACTGAATGGAGAGGAAAAATAGGGAGCCAATGGCAGGAAAATAGCATGGTAGAGACAACACAGTGCAAGAGGGCCATAACTATTAATGTAGATGGCCTCAATGCACCAATAGAAAGAAAAACAGGCAGAGTGGATCAGGAGACAAGATCCATCAATATGCTTTATAGAAGAAACACATTTTACTAGAAAGAAAATTCATACACTGAAAGTCAAAGGACAGAGAACAATGCCCTATGTTATAGGGAGCCAGAAAAAATAAAAGTAGGGGTAACTTATCCTTCAACTGCAGAAGGGATAAGAAAGACATGGCATTTTATACAATGAAAACCTACTCAGCTATAAAGGAAGATAACCTCAAGGTTCTTGTAGGTGGATGGAGGCATCTTGAGATCATGCTCATGGATGAAATGGTTCAGAGTCACATGGGTGAATTTTGTGTTGTCTCCCTAGTATAACAAACTAAGGAGTTAGTGGGATCCAAAATGCACAATACATATTGGGAAAGTCAAAGGGGAGGAATTATCTAAAAAGGGAAGGAAGTGACCACTGATTTGAAATTCATATTATCTTCATTGTTCTGATTAGTTTCATTTTATTCTGATTTGTTTGATTTTATTATACTTGATGGCTATTTTAAAGATAACAAAATATATAATTGCAGCCATTGAGGATTTCCTATTATCTTGTTTCAAAACCCCATATTGCTTTCATTGTTTTGTTTTAATTGATTTTACTTTATTCTGTGTTGTTTGATTGTATTATGTCTGAAGGTGTAGGCAACTGTTCTGAGGATAGCAGGAAGCATTAGGGTAGCCACTGCTGTTTTCCTAGTATCTCAAAGTTCTGTGTTGATTTCCTTGTTTTGCTTTGTGTTACTGGTTTTATTTTGTTCTACTTCATTTGATTTTCTTTATCCCTGATGGTATGGGCAGTTATATTGAAGATAACAAGAGGCATTATGGTTGCCATTATTGATTGCCTTTTACCCTGTTTAGAAGTCATATACCATGTTGATTGTTTTGTTGTGATTGACTTTAGTCTGTTTTGTTTGGTTGTATTCTTTTTAAAAAAAATACTCTTGTTGTCTTCAAAATAGATGCCCATACCATCAGTCATAGGAAAATCAAACAAAACAGAACAGAATAGAACCAATAAAAACAACAAAATGAACGCAATACAGGACTTCAGACCAAGATAACAAGAAATCCAAAATAGCTATCATAATATTTCCTGTTATCTTTGAAATAACTGTGCATGCCATAAGGTATAATAAAATCAAACAGGACAAAACAGAATAAAACCAAAACAAACAAAAAAATGAAAATGATACAGTACTTTAAAACAAAATGATAGGAAATTAAGAACGGGTACCACCTTCAGGAGATCCCCCATAGATGCTATACTGTGTATTGTTATCCTCTAAATAGATGATTAGATTACCAGCTTTGTTTAGGCCTGCAAAGTCAATGAAACCCTAAACACTATAAGCATTAAATTGTATTTTACTTCAATAGCTATCATCTCAGTCTGTGTTTCTCTAGATCACCTGGTTGCTCATTGCGGAGTGGACCTTGGCTCTTCTTGTCTCTAAGGCTGTGCACTGGGTGGGGCTGGTGTCTCGTCCTCCCCATGGCATGTGCATGGCACCACCTAACAGGAGGTGGCTGGCTTCTTGTTCTCTTCCCTGTGTCTCACGAATGGTGCCAACTAACAAGAAGGGGCTGGTGTCTGTTTGTCCTCCCCATCACGTGCACCTGGTGCTGACTCACAGGAGGTGGCTGATTTCTTATTTCCTACCTTTGGCCCATGAATGGCGCCATCTAACAGGAAAGGGCTGGTGTCTGGTTGTCCTCTCCATGACCCGCGCATGCCAATTATCCTTTCTTATGAGTTGGCTGGAGAAAAAAGAGAGAGAACATATTGACAAAATACATTGCTGTCATGATCATCATGTGCAGCTGCTCGTGAGATCTATTGTGACATCAGAATCGGCCTCATTTCATCTTATCTTCAATTAGTAACTGCAGTTCACAGAATACTCTACTGGGTAGAATAAAAGAAACTTCTTTCTTGTAAGATGTAGTCTTGAGTTGTTCCTTTACTCAATGTGACGTCAGTGTTTTCAACGGATGAGAAATATTGAGCAAAAGGATATGTAGAAGCCAATAAATCCCGTGGGTTCTGGATTTTTTTTTGGGCTCTGGATTTTAAAATGTTTTGTCCATTTGTGGAACAGGAACCAAATTTCCACCTAGTAATTCAGATGTATAATCCCAATAAGCATTACTTTCCTAAGACACAAGCAAAAGAATGCAGTGCACTGAGATCTATGCTATACACATCCTTAAACTGATCATTTCTGAGCCATGTCCTTCAACATAGGATGAAGATTTTGAGATACAAAAGGAGCCTGGACCCCATTTTCCTTTTTATAGATCCTTTTCTTGTCCCAAAAATAGAGGCGTGATTTTTCAAACACCCTCAAACCTGCAAATGTAACTTTCCAGGACCAGGTAGAAATGTGCACATATGATGACAGTATACACTTATCAACATAGTACAGTATGTATGTAGAACATACAATACTCAAGATTTAATTACTTTTATGTGTAGCTTTCTATTTTTCAGTGAGTGGCTTGAGCTGCCATTTTAACTTCTACTTCACTGCAAAATATGAGACAGACACTTTGCTAAATTTGGTTCACTGACATAAGGAGCTCCAAGTGGTCAGAGGCCAGTATTAGCTGTGCTCTCTGTACAACATTCTTCCATGGGGCACGAGGACCTCCAAACCCACTAAACAAAGTTCACAAGAATAGGAAGCATAATTTTTATCTGTAAATCATTTGTATATGACACAGTGGCTTTTTCCACCTTGGCTTTATATACTCTGGCTATATAAATAGTTAAGGACAAAAGACACTATATAATGGCCACTGATTGAAAAGATGCATTGATTTAAATACACAGCATGCAAAACTTGCATCCCCAACATTTACTACTGTGTAGTTTGTAAGTTGTGGAGTACAAAAAACCCCAGTAAATTCTATGGGCATAAGCCCATCATCATACTTCATTATAAAAAATACACCCAGGAGAAGCATCATGGAAGACTAGAGACAGCTGCACTCATGTGACACTCAGAAGGTGTTTGCCAAGATACAAAGTTACTCAGAAACATCAGTGAAAAAAGCCAACATGTGAAAGCAAGGTGAAGGAGAAGCCTCCCATATTAATTCCGGGGTGTTTAGAAAGAGAGAAAGGGTCATCTCTCCGTCTCAGCAGTGCTTACATCCCACGTCAGGCAAACACACCATCTTGGGAAAGGATCTCACCACTTAGGGGAAGAAGCTGAGTATAGCAACAGCAGACAGGTTCTTGTTTTCTGTAACCAGTCTAGGAGTCACTGCCCAGTGGCCACCTGTCATAGCTGACTTCTCCCTGGAAAGTAGAGCCCAGAGTGTGAGATATTCACAGGACAGCACCTCCTCAGATTAGGCACTAAGGAAATTGCAGGCCAGAGAATCACTCAGAGCAGTGATGGAGTTAGACTAGTGAGCCTTAGGGGCAAACAGAAACAAGAGATCAGTCTTAGTCAGGGACCCATAACTGGGCCCTGAGGAATCATGGTTCAGTGCCTACGGTTCAGTGGCGATAGCCAGGGTGATCCAGGATTGGAAAAAAGATACTGGAGGAGTATCAGATTGTGCATGCATGCACCCACACCCTCTAAGCTCTGTGCCCATGTGTATCCTACCCACTACCAGCCCCCTAAATGCTGCAGAGCTTGGTGACTATGCAGGATCCATCCCGGCAGTCATCAAAAACTGCTGAGCTATGTGCCCAGCTAAACTCATGGGGCAGGCACTGGCCAAAGGTGTGTTTGAAGTAAATGTGAAAAGTGAAAGAACTTTCTGGACAAACATTCAGGACTCCTGGGCCAGGATGTAGCTCAGCGGCATAGTGCCTGCCTGGCAAGTGCAAGGACCTGAGTTCCATTCTCAGTACCAAAAAAAAAAAAAAAAAAAAAAAAATCAGGACTCCTGAAATGCATGGTTAGAGTTTAAAGCAGATCTGCAGGACAGCACTGAAGAGAATTAAAGACAGTTATTCTCAGAGATGTTTGCTTTGACCATTGTGTCTCTTCAATAAGATTGCTTAAACTGGATCAACATGTGTCATATAAATCACCTCATACTTTCCTTGTTCCCTGACCAAAACTCCTATACAAAATTCCTGCAAATGCTTTTCTTCTATCTCTTTGTTCTCATATCCTTGAGATACAAATAAATAACTTTAAAGACCTCAGTTTGGGGCTGTTTTCCCTGAGGCTCTCTTATGCTGAAGAAGCAGACGCCGAGGGTTCTTGGTGATTGAACAAAATCTCATCTTTTTCATCCTCCGTGTATCCACAGTTGCACACTGTGACATACTCCCTCCCACTGGCCCCTAAACACTGCTGAATTCCATGCAGAAGGGCTCCTCACTAAATGCCACAGAATTCAACGGCTGAATAGACTCTTCATGAAGTGTACCAGACAACTATGCACAGGCAGAAACACAGAGAGGAGTGGCAAGGTCAGAAAGTGCTGCACAGCACACTCATCTGGAGAGTCATAGAAAAAGTAGGTACAACCAGCTGCAGGGAATATTGTAGAAGAAAGGGAATGGAGATTGAAGAAAGCTCCAAGAGATCAACAGAAGACTGAGTGTTTGACTAGTCTTGCTGTGCCCCCTCTTTCTCTGATACATTGAAGGTTCCTGATTTTGAGACAAAATTTCTGGCTAGTCATATGCACAGGAGTGCAGCTGAAACCTCACAGAGCTCTGCCTGCAAAGGGAACAAGAAGCAGGGTTGGGGGTCTGCTCAGAACTGCAAGTCCTTTTCTCCAAGATGTACCATATCTTAGGCTATAAAGCTTGCTGTAGTCCATACTAAAGAATTTAAATAATCTCTTGCATACTGTCAGATCATAGTGGAATGAAATTAAAACTCAACAGCAAAAGAAATCATAAAATCTATGTAAATGCACGGAGATTGAAGAATACAAGTAAATAATCAATGGGTCACAAAAATATCAGGGAAGAAATTTGGAACTTCCTAGGATCAAATGACAATGGCAGCACAGCCTATGTATCACAATGAGAGCAGTTCTAAGAGGGAAGTTTATACACATGAATACCCACATTAAAATTAAAAAAATTAAATAAAAGATGGCTCCAAATCGTTAACCAAATGATGCAATTCAAAATCAGGAAAGCAAAAGCAGTTCAAGTCCTAAACTTGTAGAAAGAAAAAGATCATAATTATCACAGTAGAAATTAATAAAATTGAGTCTAAGAAACTAAAAAGGAACAATGAATCAAAAGTTTGGTGTTTTTGGATAGGTAAATAAGATTAATAAACTCTTAACCAAAATTACCAAAAGAAATAAAAGACTTATGGTAATGCAATTAGAAAAGAAAAAGGTGAAATCACAAGAGAAACAGTCCAAATCCAGAGAATTGTGTGAAAAACTATTTCTAAAACTTTACCTGAAATATTGTAGAATCTATAAGAAATGTGTAAATTCTCAAATACATAGGAATTACTAATACTGAACCATGAAGATAGAAAATCCCTGAATACACCCATGACAGGCAATGAAATTGAGGGACTAATAAAAATAAACCCTACCAACTAAAACAGGACCTGATGTATTCGCCACTGAATTTCACCCATATTCCAGGTACAAACCAACACCCATACTCCTCAAATTCTTCCATGGAATTGAAAGGGACAGAATATTTCCAAACTCATTACTGGAAACTAACATTGTCTTGATACCAAAACCTGACAAGAACTTAATTTATAAAGAAAGAAAGACAACTACGGACCCAATTTTCTAAATGAACATATATGCAAGAATCCTCAAGTAGATAGTGACAAACAAAATGCAACATACATCATGGCCACATTGGATTCATCCCAGTGATACAAAGATGGTTCAACATACATAGATCAAAAAGTGTAATGCACATATACGTACACATAGTTATACATGTATACCTGCATACATATAATCTTTTCCTTTCTTCCATTTCTCCTTTCCCCTATCCCAGTTGTTCTTTCCAATTGAGCACTTTCTCTTTCATTATTATAATATCTATTGTACATTTTGGATATTATTACTTTCAGTTTATTATTATTATTATTTATTTTTTACACTAAATAGTGTTGATTTCTTTTTTTTGAAACTTTGTATTATTTCTATCCTTTTTTCTGTTTTTCCTTGTTTTCTTCTTTTTTTTTTTTTTCTGTTTTTTTCCAGCACTGGGGATCCAACTCATGACCTCGCACTTGCTGGGCAGGTGCTTATACCACTGAGCTAAATCCCTGGTCCCTTGTTTTGATTTAAAAAAAAATATAATATACTACATAAACACTAATAAGGATAAAAATCACATGATCATCTAAATGGGTGCATGAAAAACCTTTGAAAGAATCTAACATCCATTCATGGAAACCCTCACAAAAACAAGTACAGAAGTATAAAAGACCACTAAATGGATGTGAAAATGCTCAACAATACTGGCTATTGGAAAAATGCAAATTAAAACAACACCAATTTTCCATTTTACCCAAGAAACAATGGCTATTAACAAGAAATCAAGTAGTAATAAATGCTGATGAGTCTGTGAGGACAAAAAAAATTTCTAAATTATTTTGGGAATGGAAACTAGTATAACCACTATGGAAATTAGTAAAGAGATTCTTCAAGAACTAAAACAATGAATTCCATTTGACCCAGTGTATCAGTCAGTATTTACTAGAGAAACAGATATGCCCAAGACATACAAGTATAAGCCAGGCGTGGTGGAGCACTCCTGTAATCCCAGCACTCGGGAAGCTGAGGCAGGAGGATCATTGTGAATTCGAGACCAGCCTGGGCTACAAAGTGAGCTCAAGGTCAGCCTGAACTGCATAGCGAGACCATGTCTCAAAAAACCACACACACACAAAAGATACACAAATATATAAGAATTTACAAGACTGGTTTACAATGGCCACTACAGAGTCAAATGAGGAAGACTGCAGAGGCTGTCTGCACACTGGAGACTGAAGCATTCAGTCCAGGGTCTGGAGTTGACTGCAGTTCCTGTGTGAGTTCATATCTGGGGGCTGAAGAGTCTGCGCTGGAAGCCAGGAGATGATGTTTAAGGTGAAGGTGATGGCTGATGCTCCTCTGAAGGAACAGAAGCAGATGCATTCTTCTTCATTTCTCCTTTATACTATCCAGGTGACAGGGCACCCTTGGGTGGTTCTTACACATCCTAGGATGTGGAATTGCTGAGCCACTTTAGTTGAGCTTCTTTTACTCAAATACACACAATCAATCAACCATTGCACCCAGTTCTTTACTTTCTCGGTATCTTCCCAAAAGAGTTAAAGGCATTCTATTACAGTGGTACATGCATCCCCATGCTTAAAGTAGCATAATTCATAGCAGCTAACCCTCAGAGGCAGCCTGTATGTCCATCAACAGATGAATGAATAAAGAAAAGGTGGTATTTATATACAATGGAGTACTACTCTGCCATAAAAAGGATAAATTTGAGCCTTTTGTAGGAAAATGGGTGTACCTTAAGATCATAAACTTAAGTAAATCAGATACACAGACAAAAATATCACATGGTTTATCTTATATGAGAAGCCCAAAATATTACTAAAAAGCAAAATAAAAAGCCTTGATGCAATCCTTCTTTATAGCTGAGTAGTACTCCACTGTATAGAAATATCACATCTTTCTTATCTATTCCTCCATTGATGGGCATTTGGGTTGTTTCCAAGAGTTGGCTATTACAAATTGTGCTGCTATAAACATGGGTGCAGATAAATCACTGTGGTACGATGTTTTCAATTCTTCTGGGAAAATGCCCAGAAGCGGCATAGCTAAGTCAAATGGAACCTCTAATCCTAGCTTTTTGAGGAACCTCCATAATGATTTCCACAGTTGTTTTACCAGTCTACACTCCTACCAACAGTGGAGAAGAGTTCCCTTTTCTCCACAACCCCTCCAGCATTTGTTATTGATTGATTTCTTGATCCTGGCTATTCTTTCTGGAGTAAGATGGAATCTTGGTGTTATTTTAATTTGTATTTCTCTAATGACCAATGATGTTGAACATTTTTTCATATTTTATTTGCCATTTGTATTTCTTCATCTGAGAAGTATGTATTCATCTCAGACGCCCGTTTTTGGATTGTGTCTTTGAATTTGGGGAGTCTGAAATTTTTCAATTCTTTATATGTTCAATAGAAGTCCTTTGTCTGACAAACAATGGACTAAAATTTCTTCCCAATCTTTGGGTTGTCTTTTCACTCTGTTAGTGATTTCTTTTGATATGCAAAAGCTCTTTAATAAGATGAGGTCTGTGTTCATAATTCTTTGAAATACTTCCCATGCAGTTGGTTTTGTTTATGAACTCTGCCAACAACTATGTCTTCAAGATTTCTACCTACTTTCTCTTGCAGTAGATTTAGTATTTCTGTTTTAGTACTTAGATCCTTGATCCATTTTGATTTTAGTTCAGTTCATTATGAGAGAAATGGGTCTACTTTTAGTCTTTGGGATAGAGGGAACGAGTTTTTCCAGCATCAAAGTAAAACATTTAGAACAATACCCAGGCCATAGATGCCATATGAGTCACATCAATTGTTACCTTGCCTAGAATGCAAATGAAGAGAAACAGTCACAACTCTATCACTTTATGATGGAACTTTCAACTTATAGGTTCCTTTCTACTCTTTAATAACTATGTTAGGTAACTGCATGGTTTTTATGCAAAGAGAAGTTTAACATTTATTTTGCTAACATTTCATTTTCTATTTTCCAAACTCTTTAAAATATATCTTTATGAGAAATAGATATGATTTTAATGTGACTTACTTAAGACACAATCCACCTATCACATTTCCCCAAAATATAGAAGCATCATAAAAGCACACTGTATGCATTTATGGAAATATCACAGTGAATTCCACTAATATGTGCAATTAATACAGATTAACTAAAAAGATATTTAGGGACTTCTGAGAAGATGGTGGAACAGTAAGCAGCAAAGTAAACAGACTCTCTGAGAGAAACTGTTCAGATGCTGGACTATAGCATCATGGGGAGGACAAGAAGGAAGGAAGTGGGTCCCCTGGGCCCAGGAAGAATCTAAAATGTGAATTGAAGCCCACAGAGAGAGTAAAAAGAAAAACAAAGAAGAAGGTGGTAGCTGGTGGCACCTTAGCCTGGAGACAGACTCACCCTGTGAGAGGAGCTCTTGGAAACTGGGGACACACAGTCATGGTGGTGGTGGTGGTGGCAACTCCAGAGGTCTCTGCAGAGAGGTGTAGAGGTGGAGGAGAGTGGTGGACACAGAGGTCTGCACTGGTTGGTGGTGAGTGCAAAGGACTTAGTCCTCCCATGGGAGACAGTGATTGGCTGGGAGCCATTTTGGAGTCAGGCAGGATAAACCCAGGGCCAAGACTGCTGCTGGCTTCTTCCAGCAGCTCCAGGTTGGGTGCAGACCTGCAGAAGTTGCTTGGACTGAGTCCCGTGTGCATTCATTGCCATAGGTCCCAAACCAGCTTAGGTCCACAGGCCCTGGTCAGCTCCACTTCCTTGCAAACTCCAAGGGCCCTTGTCGGCTGGTACCCAGTTCAGACCAAAAGCATGTGCACCCACCATCTGATACCTGTAGCCAATACTGGCTAGAAAAACCAGTTTCACTTCACAGAAATTGTAGCCAATGCTGGAAGTGCCTGGGACCCCACTACCCACATGTATGGAAGAAACCAGGAATATGTCAAGACAAAGAATGAAAAGGCAGTCTCTGGTATCCAACCCCAGCAGCACAATAACAGGAGAGGTAAACACGGAGGAGACTGGGAGTCGCACTCCTGAAATGTGTGAAGTGATGTCAACTGAAGTAAAGAAACAACTTCATTAGGCTATGAAAGAAATTAGAACAGAAATAGTATCCCAGGTAAAAGAAAAATGAAAAACATAATAAAAGAATTGCTGAGCACCTCTAAAGAACACATAGATGAAAAAACAGAGGAGCAAAGGAAAATGAGGGAAATCATGAATGAACAATATAAGAGAGATTTAGAATGCATGAAACAGATTCAAAGAGATATCCAGGAAATTAAAAACTCCACTGAAAGTTGGCAAAACCATTTGAAAGAAACTGAAGATAGACTTTCAAACCTTGAAGACAGGTTTGCAGCTTGCGATGCCAAAAGGAAAGATCTCTTAAAAATAACAAGGAACCAGAAAGTAACAATTCAGTGACTGCAAGACAAGTCAAAGAAACATAACTGAAGAAATAAAAATGTGAGTGAAAAAACAGGCGTCAAGACAAATGACATCAGTAGTCTATTTACAGAAATAATTTCTGAGAACTTCACAAGTGTGGGAAAAGGAAGTGACGTTCAAATAAGTGAGGCATATAGAACTCCAGTTAGCCAAAATCAAAACAAATGTACACCCAGACATATAATAATCAAGATCCCAGACATTCAACTCAAGAACAGAATATTAAAAGCTGTTAGAGAAAAGAAACATATCACCTATAAAGGAAAACTCATCAGAGTCATGGCAGACTTCTCAACACAAGCCATCAAGTCAAGAAGAGGCTGGAGTGAAGAACTGCAAGTCCTGAAAGAAAACAACTTCCAACCCAGACTGATGTACCCTGCAAAACTTTCTTTCAAAATTAATAGAGAAACAAGATACTTCCATGACAAAGAACAACTCAAGGAATTCATGAGCGCCAAACCAACCCTACAAAGAATACTAAAGGACATTCTAGAGAGAGATAAAAAGGACCATGGTCTCAAGAACAATGTCAGAGGGGGTCCATCATGTGGGGCCAGTTGACTGAATGGAGAGGAAAAATAGGGAGCCAATGGCAGGAAAATAGCATGGCAGAGACAACACAGTGCAAGAGGGCCATAACTATTAATGTAGATGGCCTCAATGCACCAATAGAAAGAAAAACAGGCAGAGTGGATCAGGAGAGAAGCTCCATCAATATACTCTATGCAAGAAACACATTTAACTAGAAAGAAAATTCATGCACTGAAAGTCAAAGGACAGAGAACAATGCCCTGCATGATAGGGGTCAGAAAAAAAGTAGAGATAGCTTACCCATCAACGCAGAATGGATAAGAAAGACAGGGCATTCTATACAATGAAAACCTACTCAGCTATAAAGGAAGATAACCTCAAGGTTCTTGTAGGTGGATGGAGGCAACTTGAGATCATGCTCATGGATGAAACGGTTCAGAGTCACATGGATGAATTTCATGTTGTCTCCCTAGTATAACAAACTAAAGGAGTTAGTGGGATCCAAAATGCACAATACATATTGGGAAAGTCAAAGGGAAGGAAGTGGCCACTGTTAATCTAGTCTCATGATTTGAAACTCATATTGTCTTCATTGTTGTGATTAGTTTCATTTTATTCTGGTTTGCTTGGTTTTATTATACTTGATGGCATGAACAGTTATTTTAAAGATAAAATATATAATTGCAGCCATTGAGGATTTAGAATTATCTTGTTTAGAAACTCTGTATTGCTTTCATTGTTTTGTTTTGACTAATTTTACTGTATTCTGTGTTGTTTGATTATATTATGTCTGAAAGTGTAGGCAACTGTTCTGAAGATAACAAGAAGCATTATGGTAGCCACTGCTGTTTTACTAGTATCTTGAAGTTCTGTATTGCTTTCATTGTTTTGCTTTGTTTTTTTTTTTTTTTTTTTTTTTTTTTTTTTTTTTTTTTTTTTTTTTTTTTTTTTTTTTTTTTTTTTTTTTTTTTTTTTTTTTTTTTTTTTTTTTTACTGGTTTTATTCTGTTCTATTTTGTTTGATTTTATTTATTCCTGATGGTATGGGCAGTTTTATTGAAGATAACAAGAGGCATTATCGTAGCCATTATTGATTGCCTTTTACTCTGTTTAGAAGTCATATACCATGTTCATTGTTTTGTTGTGATTGACTCTACTCTGGTTTATTTTGTTTGTTTGTATTCTTTTCAAAATAAAAAAATGATATTTAAAAAATGGGGAAAACAAATAAATAGGAATCTGGGAAGCTGGCCTTTTCAAATGCTAAAACAGCATTAATCCACTGTCATTAAAAGACTGGGGATGAATAAAGCAATAGACAAATAGCAGTCAACAAAGTAGATTCTAGAAATTATAATTTAATAGGTGATAATATTATTTAATATGTTATTTCAGTTCAAATGAGGAAATGGAACAAATGACTAATCTAGAAAAATAGGTTGAATCCTTACCATACACCATATAAAAATTCAAGGTAGAATAAATAGTGATAATTTAAGGGAGAGAAAAGAAGTATCATCAGTTGTAAGTTTTCAGAGAAACTTAGGGTGTACACAGTAGATTTATTCAAATATCTTTGTCAACATCACACTGGACAAAAATACTATTTAATAATAAGGCTTAATTTTTTTCATAATTAAAGCAATGACTTAAAATTTAGCAATCGAAATTAAGAAAGATTTAGAAATGGATAAGAAGTGCTAAATGCTAATGATGGTTTACATGGAAGAAGAAATAGAAACAACGAATATAAAGCTCTCCAAAACAAGGAGAAAAAATATAAAGTTCTTCAAAACAAGACCTAAAGGAAAAGGTGAAATATCTACCTAAATAAATTCATATACAAAATTTATTTGAAAGTGAAGGATACTGACTTAGTAACTAGATCATGGCTTCTGGTGCTTGGCTGTCTCTGATGATTTCTAACTACATTGTTGGGCACATTGCAGCCATTCCACAATCCTTAGACTTTAGTGTATTCAATTTGAGGTATTTGGTAATTCATTCTAACTTTGAATTCTGATGTTCTACATATAAAATGAACCTTTTTAACACTTTGTTATACAGGGTGTTAGGGTTGATACATTGTGTCAACTTGAGAAGCTTTAGAAGTTTAACTAAGCAACTCAGCAGAAGCCAGGGTCCTCATGTTGCAAACATCTTGAGCCTCCTGAGGAGGACATGGAGATGGTGTGCAACCACGTGAAAGAAAAATCTAAGTTTTTCATAGCCAATCCATTTATGAAATCTTCCCATAATGCACAAGACGAATATGCAGTCTCCTCATTGCCACTTTCATGTCTTTGTTCCTGAATGTATATATGACTGGATTCAAAAAAGGAGTGATAAATGCATCAAAAATAGCAAGATATTTATCCAGGTGTGATGTGGGAGAAGGCCACGTGTAGAAAAACATCAGCGGTCCAAAGAACAAGATGACCACAGTGACATGAGCTGACAGAGTAGAGAGGGCCTTGGATAAAC
>RJWT010029534.1:0-14895 GCA_004365215.1 Cuniculus paca | reverse complement strand
GTGGAGGTCAGTCTGGAGGTTTCTCAAAAAGCTAGGACTGGAAGTCCCATTTGACCCAGCTATTCCACTTCTGGGCATATTCCCAGAAGAAGTGAAATCATCTTACCACAGTGATGTATGTGCACCTATGTTTATAGCAGCACAATTTGTAATAGCCAAATCTTGGAAACAACCCAAATGCCCATCAATTGAGGAATGGATAAAGAAGATGTGGTACTTTTATACAATGGAGTATTATTCAGCTATAAAAAATGGTCACATTGAGGGTTTTATAGGTAAATGGATGCAACTTGAGACCATACTCATAAGTGAAATAAACCAAACACACATGTGTAAACACCGCATTGCCTCCCTATTGTAAGAAACTGAAAGACTCAATAAGATACAAAATTCCTGATAAATATGGAGAAATGGTTCTGAAATCCAATGGTGCTTTTATTCTTGGATTTGATTGGTTTAAGACGCTTTCCTACTATTTGAAAGCAATAAGTGAGAAAATAGGAACAGCTCTTTTGAAAAATGAGACCCTATAGTAGCCATTGCTCATTTCTTGTTACCCAACTTGAAGACCTGTAATGCTATTTTCTTTTATCTGGTTTTATACTACCTTGTTTTGTTTGAGTTTATTGTATGTAAATGTATGAACAACCATTTTGAAGAAGCAAGAGACACTAGGGTAACCATTGTTAATCTCCTGTTGTTATGTTTTGAAAACCTGTATAGCTTGCAGTATTCTGCTTTGAAATGCTATATTATGTTTGACTCTGTTCTGTTTTCTTTTGCTTTTTTCATTCTGTTTTGTTTTTTGTCCTATTTTCTTTAAAATAAAAAAAATAAAAAATAAAAAGAAAACCACAGTATTCAGGTTTAATTTCAGTGGTGGCACTCTGAGATGAATGAGTGGGTTTTGGGTTGCAGTTTGGGCACTTGTCCCTAGAAAGTGCAGCATTACTGCACTAGACTACATGCCTTCTTCTTCAGGACCTTCCCTTCTTTGGTTAATCTTACCAAACCCAGTCTCCCTGTGTGGACAGGTTGGAGCCCAGGTCTCCTAGGGGATCCCAGGAGGTCTCTATTTAGTTCTCGCCCTCCCCACGACTATTTCCCAAGGTCTTCTCTCACTCAATGTCTATGGAAGGGCATCACTTCAGTCTTGAAGCCAGACTTCAAGACTTCTGAGTATTTGTCTCTTCATCAATCAGGTTGGTCTGTTGACTGTAGACTCTGTTGCCCTGTGCTGTAAAGAACTCAAGGACTAGAAGCAGGGTGCTTGGTTCCAGAGTCCTGTAGGCCCCAGTATAGGGCTAGAGGCCATGGCATCAGCTGTGGGCAGGGTGAGCACTTGTGGGTTGTCAAGGCTCTGCTATGGGACCCCAGTGGGCCACAACATTGGCTGGTTACCCTGTTATGAGTTTGAAAGCTGTCACTGAGTTTAAATATTCAATTGAAGCTCTTTTAGCATATGTATATGGGTATACGTATGAATATATACTAAACCTGAAGATAAGATCGAAATGAGCCCATGGGAAAATGACCATTAAAAATAGTGTTGAATCTGTAGGTGTTACTGTGTTCTGTTTGTAGTAGAACTAACCATCTTTGGGGATTCTTTTTTCCTTGTGGGGAAGGGTATATGAAGGGGAAGAGGTTGCTTGATTCTTGGCTCCTAAGACAGTTGGGCTGTTTGGCCAGAATTATGGAAAAGGGATTGTTCACAAGTAAAGTTATGGTTTCAGGACAGTTTCCAAATATTCCTGCTTGGCTATAGGGGTAAAGATCCGAAGGTTCTTGAAGTAGTCTTTCTGGTCAAACAATTTAACAGGCAATGGATCTGGTGCCAGTGGTTCCATTTTAAAGGATTTTCCTTTGAAGTGTGTATTCCTCAATATGTTCTTCAGGCCAAACATATGCCTGTGATTTGAAATCAGCTTAAGAATTTTCTTTCACACTTAGTATTCTTGTTTAGTTTTCTGGCATTACAAGATGCAAAATAAACTTGTCTGGTTTCTAAGTCCCTACAGTGATACTGCCACTAGGGGTTATTTTCATGGATAGAATTTAGTAATTTCTGACTTTAAATGCACACTTGAAAGGTATTTTTTCAAAAGACATATTTCTGCACAAGAGTTAAAGAAAAATGTGTTCTACCTTGCATGTACTTTGCATCTTCTCTTTTAGAAGTCTTTTTGAAAAGTATTTCTTATTTGTTAACATTGTTGTAGTAGCTTAATTTTTTTTTTTTTGTGGCACCAGGGATTGAACTCAGGACCTTGTGCTTTCCAGGCAGGCACTTAGGCCACTGAGCTAGATCCCCGGCCCTAGTAGCTTAAAATTTTTATTCTGCCATGAATGCAGGTAGTATTCTTGACTTTTTGACTAGCATCATGTCTGGCTGATGACCTGAAACTCTATTTATTGGATTAATTTCTTTACAGAATTTATTAAGTGTGTAGGAGCAAGCCATTCATGATATTGAGATCTTTATATGTCCTGCCTTGTTTTGGAGAACCTAGACTTGTGTTTGATAAGGCACTGTGCTCAGACTGCATAAATTGCCTGTGATTCTCTTAGTCTTGTGGACTTGAATTCAGATGCCACAGACTGGTGAGAGAGGCCAAAGTGACAGCATTAGTTCATTAGAACTTGATGGGATCGCCTAGGAATGAAGCAAGGAAAGAGGTATGTTCTGTCTACATGGCATCAAAAGTAGCCCTTATGTTTTCTCTGGAGTAAACTAGTTTTCAGATCCTGAAGGATAAATTTTGGCAAGTAGAGATCTTCACTAAATTTTTCTTTCTTGATAATGAAATCTCAAAAATATAATTTAGTAGTACATGAATTAATATTTTATTTTATTTTATTTTTGGCATTTCATTTTAATTTTATTTCAGTATTTTTTTTCAAATCAATTTTATTTCAAGAGAAAAAGAAGAAAAAACTAAAAATTTCAAAACAGGTCAATTGGGGGCAACAATGGTACATACATTGCACTGTCATCCCCAAATCATTCACCCAGAGCACAAGATATCTGCTTACAATTGTCTGAACAATACTAGCACTAGTCTTTCTCTTCATTGAACTCAGAGAAATCAGTAGTATAATTATCTTAACTATTTTATATACATATGTATACATACACATATATATATATGTTGTTACTTTCAGTTTCTCACACTAGTGAGACAATATGACGTTTAAATATGTGTGTTTTATTTATTTCACTGAATATGGTCTCAAGTTGTGTCTGTTTAGCTATAAAAGTGTCCAGTTTATCCTTCTTTATGGCTGATTAGTACTCCATTGTATAAAAATGCTACATCTTTTTTATTCATTCCCTAGTCAATGGGCATTTAGGTTGCTTCCAAGATCTGGCTATTACAAATTGTGCTGCTATAAACATGGGTGCACATTTTTGCAGTGGTATGATGTTTTCAGTTGTTTTGGGAAGATACCCAGAAGGAGAATAGCTGGGTTGAATGGGATCTTTAGTCCAAGTTTTTTGAGGAGTCTTCACACTGATTTCCACAGTGGTTGCTCCAGTCTGCACTCCCGCCAACAGTGGAGAAGGGTTCCCTTTACACACAGCCCCTCCAGCATTTGTTATTGATTGATTTCTTGATCTTGGCCATTCTTTCTGGGTGGGGTGGAATCTCAGTGTTGTTTTAATTTGCATCTCTCGAATGACCAGTGATGTTGAACATTTTTTCACATTTTTATTTGTTGTTCGTACGAATTAATATTTTAAAGTGAAATCAATCCTCAAATAAAAAAGCACTGAAAAGAGTTTGCAAATAAAAAGGAGGTGATAAATAATCTAGGTATTGCACATTTTGAAATTCAGACCTGGTTTTTTAGTTGATGCCATTTTTTGGAATCAGGTGACTCCTCAGAATAGTTCTTTGTCTAGGTTATTTTCCTACACTAACTGTACTTTTATACTAAAACTACCTAACTGAGGTAATTCTGATAACTGTGGCTACTATGGCAGGTACAACTTTGTTTCTTCCCTGTTATGAAATCACTGCTGGCTCATGAATGGTAATTTGGATTCAAATGTTGGGAGGCCAAAATGGGAGCAGAGGTTTCTTACCCAGGAGACTGACTTCTCTACTGGGTTCTCATTTCCTTTCAGTGGAGGCTCAGCAGGTCCAGTGGGCCCAATGCCACATAAAATCAGGGTGACAGCAGGGCTATTATGAATTCCTCTAGTACATTGCCTCTGCAGCTAGAGTTAGTAGCTCTGTCCACTTCTGTAGTCTCAAGACTTTGAAGGCCAGGTGCTTCTAGACACAGACTTTTGGTTATCACAGTCATGACTACATGACACGTGATGACTACACATGATGGCTACTTTTACAACGCACAGCATATGAATCTAGTTAGGTATAATACTGATAACGATAGGATTTTAGATAAAAAAGCTATTTGTATTTTCTACTTTTTTCTGTTTTGATTTCACTTAACCCCATTTTCTGTTTGATTAGCTCTCCACCGCTGTCCCTCCTTCAAAAGACAACTAGTTGACATGATTGTTAAATTGAATATAAAGTCTCCTTCTTTAAGAGGTTGTTTTCATTTATTTTATTCATTCACTCAACACATACTTTTTGTAACTTCTATATTGATAAGAATTGTGTGAAGAATTGACCATGTGTTATGGTTTGAGTCTGGATGTCCCCACAAAACCTCATTCAGTCATGGGGGTGGTGGGCTTCTAGAATTTGCGACTGAGGTTCAACGCTGGGGTTATGGGTGTGAGTGCTACACCAACCCTAGGGTGGGTAGACTACATACAGTATAAGGGACAGAAAGTCTTCTTGTGAGCTCCTTCCCTTTTGCTCTTGTTGCTTTTGCTGTTTTCCACTGCTGTGAACTGTTGCCCCTCTGCCACGCCACTCTGCCTTGGAGCCAGCTGATTATAGACTGAAAACTCCACAAACTGTGAGCTAAGTAAACCTTGCCTTCCCTAATTTTGGGTATCAGTGTTTTGTCTCAGCAATGGGAAAAAAGTAACCAAGACACTGTGTAATGATAAATATGTTATGGGTTTTACCCTCAGGTAGGTCATCACCTAGGACAGGGCATGGCATATTAATAATGAACTCTGATAAAATGTATAGAATAATATGGCAAAGGCTCCAATACTACAGCGTTACAGGGATGCACAGGAGGTTTCTTCTTCTAGGGGACAGGGGCTAAGCAGTGCTTCCCACAGGAGATACTATCTGAAGCATGTTCTAATACTTCTGTCTTCAGCTTTGAAAGATTGGAGGTTAGTCCAGTCATGGTAGGTGTATTGGTAAGTGTATTCTTGGTTTCCATTTACTAATTACAGCCTTGAATTCACTGTGTGATATTATATTATTGCTAATAATGGAAAGTATTTTATTACATTTTTCTCTTCAAGGACAGATCCTAAGAAAAATAGCAGAGAAAGAAGATGCTAAATGGGGTTTAGGGATATGGTCACGAAAATGATTAAACTATTATTTTTCTTTCTCTACTAATGCCTCCCTCTTTACATAAGAGACTTTAAAGGGAATTAGTTTCTTCTAGGTGAAGTGAAAAACTTTTAAGAAATTGGGCAGTGCGGAGGCAAAAGAAGAAAGAAAAGGAAAGGAGACATTATGGTTACAGAATTTTCATATAGAACATGGGAGACTGTGTTATAGAAAGGGGAGAGGGATTTCTTGTGGCTGTTATTTCAGAAATCAGCCTGGAGGTTACATTTAGGAACATGTGTTTATTCAGAAACCAGCCCGGAGATTATAGTTAGGAGTGCACTTTTATCTAAAATGGACTAGTGAAAGCTATTGGACACTGTGTGTGCATATATGAGGTTTTTAATTCATTCCTTGAGGCTTGCATGCTGATAAACTACTTAGGAGGGAAAAGAAGAAAATATTTGTATTGGATAGTAATTTATTGAAAAGTATTTTAATATGAAAAGCCTTTTTCCAATCTCAAAATGAAACCCTGGGATGTTGTTTAAAAGTTCTAATATGAAGCTTTGTTGAAAGAAGTTTCATTTGATTA
Organism: Cuniculus paca; assembly: GCA_004365215.1. NCBI lineage: Eukaryota > Metazoa > Chordata > Mammalia > Rodentia > Cuniculidae > Cuniculus > Cuniculus paca. The sequence continues at coordinate 8,859 of RJWT010029534.1, read as the reverse complement.
AAAAAAAATGCAATGTCTTGTCCTGATATAATCTGGATCTGGGGACAGGGCAGAGAGGAGAGGGTAGTGAGGAAAGAGGGAGTAACAATGATCAAGATGCAATATGTATATGTGCCAGTTCTCCAAGGGGAAGGTAATTATTCTGTATCACAAAATATACTAACACAAGAAATGCCTTGCAGTGAATTGAATATTTGAATAAAGCAAACCTTAATAAGTAAAGGTTAAAAATTATAATATTCAGTATTGGAAAAAATATTTGAAAGAGATGAGCTTATGCAGTTTGAAGAAACAATTTCTCTGATCTCAGGGGAAGAGAGCAACGTACTGCCCAAATAACACCATGATTATCCTCTTCTCGTCCTTGCCCACTCTTGCTTCATGTTTTTGGTCTCGGTGCCTGCATTGCTAAGGGGAAAAAAAAAACCTCTTTGCGTATGCCAGAGGCTGATGCCTTTCCAGCCCTCCTGAAAGCCAATGGTTAGATGAATCATTAAATGTCTCTCCACTCTGTCTGCTCAGCACTGCATTCCTAACTTTGACTGTCAACCAAATTCAGGACTTGCTTGTTCCTTTTGGCACATTTTCAGATTGTGAGCACATGCTATGATATATCCATCTGCAGAGCTCTCTAAATAAGATCAGTCTTACGGGGAGTGTGGCTGAGTTCACTCAAGATCCTGTGCAGGTCCTGCCTGTTCCAGATTGGCAGCTACCATGTGGTAGGATGTCTGGTCACACATACGCCTGGGAGTGTTCAGTTCTGCTCTGAATAAAATGCCTGGTACTGTTCTGGTGACTTGAATTTTGAGCTGTGTTGACTTGTCAGGGGGACAAGTTAACAAATCTTAGCTAAATACTTTCTGGTATATTATTAGGAATGTCAGATAAGGCAGTTTCGTGTAACTCCTATCATTATACATTCTTAGTTTGAAAATAAGTCAGTCTCTCAACAGTTCAGGGAGAAAGTCTTAGAACTGGCTATTTGAACATCAAGAGAAATGCTAATGATACCTGGAGACACTGAAGGGCACGTCTGTATCGCCCAACTTACTAATATAAAAACTATGAAAGACTTTGCTAAGAAAATGCAAATGTAAACTAAGCCACCATTTTTAACAACTGAAGCTCCTTCTGCCTTATTTTCAAATGGTTACTGAAATAATGAAATCTCACCTCCTCTCCTTTAATATGTTAATGCATACACTGACCATTATGGAATCTGTGACATCTCCAGTCTGTAATCAGTAACTATGTTTTGAAGAGAGAAAACTATAATTAATTATAAGCAATAATAAACATTTAATTAATGCCTATAAAAAAGCCAAATACTTGTGTGGACATGACTCATTATTGGAGTTTCAGAGGGCAAATCTCCAAAGAAACACATGTCAGTTACAAACTAAATTTAGGAAGTTTTCCAAAGACCATTCACATATTTAATGCCTTGCATAATAGAAATGTGATTTCACCAGAACTGTTAGTGAACACAAAACGATGTGTCATAAGTAATCTTAATCCTTAATTAATAATGAAAAGGCAGCAGTCAGATGTTTTTGCTGTTATCCAACTATTATAATATAGCCATTTAATTGCAACTTAAAAACAGAGGTAAAATTTCCAGTCTTAAATTATGAGCGATGTTGAAATGTGGCTTTATTATTTAACACTGGGCCACACTCTTTTTTTTTTATTTTAAAGAGAATAAAAGAGAACAAAACAAAACAGAGTAGAACAGAACAAAGCAAATCAAAACAGAACAATGTAAGCAATATAGGACTTGAAAACAAGACAACAGGAAATCAACAATGGCTACTATCATGTTTCTTGTTTTCTTTGAAATAGTTGTTCATACCTTCACACATAATAAATTAAAAAAAAAGAATAGTATAACACAGTCACTCTTTGCATCAGCAACAGAGCTCAATTTGGAGTTTCCAAGAAAGAGCAAACATATCCATTATGCAGTGCCACTTCGGGTGCAGGGTTTTGCAAATCTATTCCAACCTTTTAAGTGATGGCTGATCTGCTCCTACCTGTGATAAGGATTAGCTTTTTGGCTTTATTCCATGGAACTGGGAATGGGAATTTGGTAATCAAGTTCATCCTTCCAGTTTATAATTTTATTCCACAATAGAAAGAGTTGGACAGGTAGCTTGTGTCTTTTATTTGATGATGTATATCTGCCTTTGAAGGTAGATCTACTCAAAGTCAAATAACATCAAATTCAGTTGTAAAAAGCAAATGACCGCATCTCAAATAGACAATAACTAGATAATTGGCAGTAACTGGATACCTAAAGGACTGTTCATTTTTCCATTTTACTGTTCTGAGAATTTGAACACCTTAGGTAGAATCTTGTGATAAATTTTCTTTCTATCATGCTTCTAAATAAAGCTTTCCTTGAACTTAGTACATGATGCTATTTGGACATGATTTTGCCTTCTCAGAGACATAACCATTGGGACTTAGATGGAGCTTCATACTTGAAATATCTTGGCCAGGCAAGGTGGCACATGCCTATAATCTCAGAACTCTAGGAAGCTCAGGCAGCAGGATCCCAAGTTGAAGCCCAGCCTGGGCAATTTAAAGACTTAGTGAGACCTCATCTTAAAAGAATAATAAAAAGGATTGGGTATGTGTTGGGTATGTGGCTCAGTGCAAAGGTCCTGGGTTTAATCCCCAATACTACTAAACAAAAAACAATAACAATAAAAAAGAACAAAGAAAGAAAAGGTGGGAGAGAGGAGAGAGAGAGAGAGAGATAGAGAGAGAGACAGAGAGAGAATTCTCTTTTTACTCTATCATATTTACATCATATCTATTTTGCAATCAAGATAAAATTCATCAGTATCATAACCTCAGAATATTGGAATGAGTTGTTGAGGGAAGTTACAGAGTTCAGACAACTTTTCATCCTGGATAATTTAGATCTTCAGTTGCATAAAAACAGATGATCTCTGGAGGTTCTTTTTTGTACTACAATGCTAACATTATACATGAAGCTACTCTTCAGAGATAAGGAAAATTAAGATAATAAGCTAAAATTTTATTTTATTGCTCAATAGCACTCAGGTTCTCCTTAGCCCTGAAATCTTTTATCCATTTTACTGATCATGTCTGTTTCTGGCTTGCATTAAACAAAACTGTTATTCTCATTGCAGAACTCCCTGCTGATATCTATGACATACACCAGAGCATTCTAACGTTGTAAAAATGTTTTTCTTGAAAGAGTTTTCAGAGTGGGAAGTGTGCACCAAAATGTATAGATTTTTCTAGTTGAAAAAGTAATAAATGTTTATCTACAAAAATGTTGAAAAACATGAGGTGTAAGTAAGAAAACAACTCTCATGTCTAAGACACTATACTTCTATTGGAAAAATTATATAAATGGACTGTCTCACTTAAGAGAGCTAAGTGGAATGAGAAGAGAAGGATGTAATCTCTCTGGACCCTATTCTATTCCCACAACCCATTTTAACCATATTTTCAATTAGTACTTTTAGTGAATATTTCCGAGACCTATGTATACTTCTTAATCTCCAAATTTCTCTAGCTGCCTTTTTTGCAATTCCACCTAAATCCCTAAGTTCCTCAAATATGATATGCAGTATTTCTTTCCCGTGTGACCTCAGCTTTTCTCTCAACTTCCCGCTCGTGTTGTAACACAGTTAGTTACTGACCTTGAAGTCTGGAAATCATCTTTCACTGGCCTCTTTCTCTTGATTGCCCACATTCAATTACTTCTTAAATCCTCTCTGTTCTCCCTTATCAGCATATATTTAATTTGTTCCTTTCTTTCTATTCCTATTGTGATCTCCCAGCAAAAAATTTGAGTCCTTACTATCTCTTTCAATAGCCAACTAATTGGTCACTCTGTTTGTAATTTCTCCCCTCTAAATGGCCTAGCACATTGCCACTAAGTTTCTTTGTAAGATTTAATTCAGTGATTTTCCATTAGTCATTCAGTAAAGTGTTTACTTTTCATCTTAGTATTCAAGATTGTTTACTGTTTGGCCAAAACCCACAATATTTGTGTAATTTCTTCTTCTTCTTCTTCTTCTTCTTCTTCTTCTTCTTCTTCTTCTTCTTCTTCTTCTTCTTCTTCATACTACAGACTAGTAGTTTTTAACCTCACTGTACTTCGCTGTACATCAGAGTTTTGTGAAGATTTGAAAAATAACTGTCTGGGCCCCTTTCCTAGATATTCCAGGTGATCTGAGTGAGGGGTGGAGGTGAAAGATTTGGTATGTTTTTGTAGCTTTCCTGATGACTCTGATCTTTCTAATATGCATCCAGGATTAAATATTTCTGTTTTAACTCATGTGAAATTTTAACCCTTGTTGAGATGCTTTTTTCTTTGAACCTTTGTGAATATTTTCCCTCAAAGATCTAGAATGTCTTTTCCAAACCTTGCCTTTTTAATTTCTGATTCTAATTCAAATAACACCTTCCCCATGAATTACACATAATCTCTCCTCTGAAAGGCTAATGAATTACTTTAGCATTATCATGAACACACAGGAATGAATGGAGTTAGTCTAAGTGAATGTAGCATCCATCATGTACTGTATTACAGTTGTTGTTATAATTATATTGTATTTTCTAGTAGGAGTTGTAAGAGGATAGGGAGTGTATTGTACTATTTCTCATATCCTAAATAGTTAATCCCAAGGAAGGCATGATAGAGAAAATAAAAGAACAAAAACTATATGGGACAAATAGAAAAATATCAAAAGTTTGGCTAGACCTAGCATATCAGTAATTATAGTAAGTGTAACTGGACTATAAAGCAAATATAATCAGATTAGACCCACCCAACCATCCTGTTTATAGGAACCATTCATTAAATAAAAGGTCATATATAAAGTAAACTTCTGGAAGAGATATATCATGTAAACACTAGCTAAAAACTAGTCACTATGGCTATAATATCAAAGTAGACTGTGAGATGAAAAACTGCTACTGCAAATAGAGAGGGAGAAATGGAAGAAAGGAAAAGATTATATGTATGTAGGTTTACACATATAACTGTATGTATGTATATGTGTGCAAGATAGATGACTATACAACTGATCTCTGTTAATTCATCAAAACTAACAAGTTTGTGCTGTCATTGTTTGATAATTTGATCATTTTTTATGCCTAGATCTTGTAACCTGAACAACTACTTCTAAGATAACAATATGGAATGTGTTAACTAGTGTTGATGTTTTACTGTTGTTTTGTTTTGTTTTTGTTCTTGTTTTTGTTTTTTAAATTCTGTATTATTACTATCCTTTTTTCTGTTTTGTTTCTTTAAAATAAAAAAAATTTAAAAATAGGGATATTTGTTAATGCTGAAAGGGTCTAATCAACAGGAACATACAAATATACTTAAGATAACTTCAAAATACATTAAGCAAAAACTGACAAGATTAAATAGACAAATATATTTTAATGCCTTCTTCCAATAACTAATAGATATGTGCACAAAAACCAATGAAATATTGAAGAATTAGACAACACCATTGAATAACTTGACCTTATTGACATTCACATAGTGCCCATTTTTTCCAAATGCCCATAGGGTATTTACAGATGTAGACTATATGGTGAAACACATAGCAAATCTTAATAAATTTCAAATCTTATATAATTTTTCTCCCTGTACTGTGGAGATCAACTAGACAACCAGAATTCAGTAGTAGGTGCATAATTAGAAAATTCTTAAATGTTTGGATATTAAGCAGTACAACTAAATCTTGGGTCATAAAGGAATTGTAATGAATACTAGAAAACAATACTGAGCCAATTAAAGCAAAATAACAACAAAAAACTTATAAGAGTAGAACCATTGAAATAAAGAGCATTTGCTTATCGGACAATTTGCTTCAGTTTCCTCATCTGTAAAAGAGGAGTAATAATTGGACCTACATCCTTGGGTTGTTGTGAGAATTAGATGAACAGATACATAAAATCTTAGAAATGGTGCTTGTCATACAGTAAGTGCAAATATTATCTGCTCCTGCTATGACAGCTACCAGTACAACTGCTATTACAGTATTACTGCTATTACTATATGATGACTATAAGCATATATTCTTACTTTTAAAAAATATAGTAATCACGTGGTATTTGAGGAGCCTAGAGTTTCTAAGCAAGTGATACAGCTTGCCAGTTTACATAGGAATATTCCTACGTCACGTGTCATGGTATGTGGTGAAGCTTTCTTTTCAGTATTAATCATGTCCTTTTATTCCCATTGAAAGTTTCCCTTTGTGTTTAAGGTGAGGTCCAAACTCTGTGTCCTAGTCAACAGGGATGAATCATGGGATATCTGCCTACTTCTTTAACCACACTTTCTTTCCTTTCTACTTTATGCTACAGATACTTATTCTCACAATGCCTTTGTACTAGCTAGTTCCTCTAATTAGAATGCTGTTTCCTCATTTCCTTGCATGGTAAGTTGCTTCTTTCCCAGGAATCAGTTTAAATGTCACCTTTCCAGAGAGAACTTGCCTGACCACTCAAACGGTGGTTGGATTTTCCCTGAGCTGTTCTCTAGATAACCATCTATTGATTTCCTTAATAAACTATCTCAAAATATGTAATTATTTATGTGTTTACTGGTCCCCTGTCTCACCCATCAGACTCAGACTATTGTCTTCATGAAGCTGAAGTCCTGGAGTAGAGTCCATGAGGCTGCTGTCCCGGGAGAAGGCTGTACTAAGTGGCATCTGCTGTCTTATTGTTACTCTAAGATCCTGAATTAGTGCTGTGACCATTCTAAGTACTAGTTTATCCTAGGGCAAAAAAGTTGTAAATTTCAGTAAGAATTAGGCAAATTCTTCCATGTGAGTACCCTTCTTAATGAAGCACACGGGCCACAAGATCTCTTCCTTGGTGGTGCTGTGAGAGTATGTGATCATGTTCTTCAAATGTGCACTGTTTTTTTTTTTTTTTCTGTGTAGGCATTGACCCCTCTCCTCAATTTCTTAATTTTACTGTATCTAATGCTATACCAAAAGATCTTTAGTAGGCCCAAAATAAAAGCGGTATGTAATTTAAATGATGTTATCACTCTTAAATTTTAACTGTGACAAATAGCAGTCTTCTGGTCATTATTAAGCAATATGTTTGCAGTAAATTTGATGTCTTATGGTTGTTCAAACAAGATGTTCCATTGATGTTAGCACTGGTTCTCCAGCTCTGGAAAAACAGAAATAATTTCTGAGAAAGATGGAATTTCTTTGATGAGTCCCCTTGATATCAGATTCCAGTGTGAGATGTGGACAGAGAGGTGTGCTCATACTGCAGGGAAATTTGCTCTCCTTGTTTTGCCTGAGTTTTCCATGCCACCCCAACCAATTCATGCTCATCAAGCAGAGACACTTGGGTTAAGCCCCTGCTGAGTGTGTAGTATGGTACCTGACTCTTATTTTGGTGATTCAATCTCTGTTTTTTTAAATAAAGAAAGGCTCCATATATTACATATATTACTCTTATTACATTTGGATAGCTGATTTAACTTCTATGGGAACATTTATTTTGCTAACAATAGGGCATTTCTTTTTATTTATTTCTTTTACTTTTTTTTATTTTGAAGAGAATAAAACTGAAAAAAAAAACAGATTAGAGTTAATCAAAACAAAACAATGAATGTGATACAAGACTTCAAAACAGATAAAAATAAACCAACAATGATTACCATGTTGCCCCTTGCTGTCTTCAAAATAACTTCCCAGACCATCAGGCAAAATAAAATCAAACACAGCAGAACAGAATAAAACCAATCCAAACAAAACAATGAAAGCAATACAGGACTTCAAAACAAGACAGTAGGAATACAACAGTGGCTATGATAATGTTTTTTTTTTTTTTTTGCAGTACCAGGGATTGAACTCACAACCTTGCGCTTGCCAGGCAGGCGCTTAGGCCACTGAGCTAGATCCCTGGCCTGATAATGTATTTTGCTATCTGCAAAGTAACTGCTTATACTATCGCACATAATAAAATCAAATGAAACAAAATAGAATAAAATCAATACAAAGAAAAAAACAAGTAAAGCAATACAAGGCTTCAAAGCAAGATAATAGGAAATCAGTAATGGCTACTATACTCCATTTTGTTAATTTTGAAATAACTGTCCCTGCCATCAAATATAATAAAATCAAACATAACAAAACAGAATAAAACCAAGCTAAACAGAACAATAAAAACAATATAGGATTTCAAAACAGGATAATAACTTAACAATGGCCACTGCCTTCCCCCTAGAGACATCTCTTCCCCTTTCACCTCACAACCTCTATTGTGCATTTTGGATCCCACTAATTTCTTTAGTTTTTTGTACTAGGGAGACAGCACGATGTTCACCCATGTGACTCAACCATTTCACCCATGAGCATGATTTCAAGTTGTATCCATTTACCTACAAGAGCCCTGAGGTTATCTTTCTTTATAGCTGAGTAGCTTTCCATTGTATAGAAATGCTGTATCTTTCTTATCCATTCTGCGACTGATGTACAAGTTATTCCTGCTTTTTTTTCCTGGTTCCCCGTCACATAGAGCATTATTTTCTCTCCTTTAACTTTTAGTCTATGAATTTCCTTTTGAGTTAAATGTGTTTCTTGTATAAAGCATATTGATGGATCCTGTCTCTGGATCCACTCTGCCTATGTTTCTTTCTATTGGTGAATTAAGGCCATCTGCATTAGTGGTTATGGCCAACATGCACTGGCTCATCTCTGCCATGCTATTTTCCTGCCATTGGTGTCTACTTTTTCCCTCTATTCCATTGTCTGCCCTGCTCAATGATCCCCCTCTGCTGCTGTTCCTGGAACCCTGGTCTTTTTTGTCTCTCTCTAAAATGTCCTT